>LR548557.1:0-115002 GCA_900536415.3 Caenorhabditis sp. 38 MB-2015
GATATCCTTGTTTTTGTGTGTGAATCGATTTCCTCATGGAAATCCGTGTTCGAATCGCCGCGCTGTGCACACCAAACGCGCCAGTGTTCTTAACTTTGGCGCAAGTGTGTTGACACATACTTGGTTTTTCACTTTTCTTTTTCTTGCACGTTCCGTGTAGGTTTTTGTGCTCTCGGGATGGTCTTAAACCATCCCCCTCTTGTCATAAAATTGTGTGTTGGTAAATAAATTGTCAAATATGAAACATTTCGTTAATTTCTTGTCGTCCAAGTTCTTAAGAACTGGTAAACGGATGCGGGCAAGCGTAAGTCCGGGTCGTTTATTCGATATTTGTTTTTATTTTAAATTTCTGGAAGTCAAAATTCATACAATTCCATAGACATTTAAAACGAGTATAACTTCAGAACACAAATATTTTTAAAATATGCTCAAGTATACTTTTATTCATTTCAAAAATCAGTTTTCATTTAGGAGTTACACTTTTCGTATTAATTACTGTGGTTGATACAGGCGATTGAGTCGTATTCGATACTTGTCCACTTTTCTGATCATTTTCCACTTTTTCTTTGAAGAGTTTCACATTTTCGTATACTAAAATATGCATAATCAGAGAGATCAAGCATGCCACCAATGTCCAAATGAGAGGAATCAAGAAGGTTTTAACTTCATATTGTTGACAAGTCGACAACATCATAGTCTTAATGAAACTATCAACAATTGGTTGGCAGGAGAAGTCGATTGCGTTGAAGTTCGCCTAAAATATGGTTCTCTATTTATAATGTACAAAAAACTTACATTGATGTCTTTGATCGATTCTTGAAACAATAATACAGTTTTCTTATTTTGTTCATCAAGAATCGATCCAAATGATTTATCCCTTTCCGCGTTGAACACGTTGACAATCGCAATCAAATCCTTTCCTCCATTTGCAAAAATTTGCGTCGGAGCGCAAAAAGCAGCATAGTTTTCTGAAGTTGTACAAAATACTGCGCAGTTAAAATAATTAGGGTCGAAATGATTAAATTCCGGCAGTAAGGTAGGTGGCACGTCGATATATAGATTCAAATCAATAGTCAAATTCATAATTGCCTCCTTGTATTTTGAAATTTGCAGATTATCACTAATCGAGTCGGAAGGAATCGCTTCCAATCCAGAAAATAATTTCGAATCAACATTTTCGCATATCGATAAGGAACTTCCTGTGGGAAGAAGAAAGGGTTTTGTGAAATTGGATAATCTGAAATTGCTCTTGGATAATGGACAATCAAAAGAGCCAATTAATCGAAACGACATGAGCATAATAACCAGACCAATGATGAGAGACAATGCTCCAGTGGTATAGACTACAATCGATATAATTTTAACCAATAATTTTGGACCAATAAACTTTGGAAGGATAATGACAAGAATGGACAAAATTGTAAAAACGAGAAGGCTGCCAAAAGTGATATTGACAATGATCTTGGAATTGGTTCGTGCTTGGAACATCGATACTGTTGCCTCGCTCCATTTCTGTGTCGTATTGTCCAATTGATCGATATAGAAATGAAAATGTTCAAGAATGCTCTGAATTGAATTGAATTTTTTTTTTAAAGCTTCACACTTCTGACAAGTGATGTCAGCTACAGTAGCAATCAAAAGTTTACACCGCTTTAGTAAAATCGTCATAACTCGGCTCAAAATGGTCCGTTCGGCCCCATATTTCGCACAGTTATGCTCGATGATATCAGTAAAGTGCTCCAGTTTTTGTAAGACCCTATCTGAAAAATTGAACTTCTGAATTTTTTTTTTCTGAAAATTTTCAGTTTTTGAAAAAATAAATTTTTTTCCTAGACACGCTGGAAAAAGTTTTTTATTGCCAAAATGTTCTTTCAGACAGTTAGAAACATTTTCCGGATAGATTGGTTGGCTCAAAGTTGATGAATCTGCTCCAAATTTTGGTGATAGACGTACTCATGCAATGCTAATCAATGACCAAAATTGCAAAAATTTTTGTACGTCTATCACCAAAATTTGGAGTAGATTCATCAACTTTGAGCCAATCTAGACACTTGAAATTTCGCTGTATTTTCAGAAAAAAAATCTTAAAATTCGAAAAAAAAGTATTTTTTGAAAAATCCATCCGGGAAATGTTTCTAACAGTCTGAAAGAACATTTTGGCAATAAAAAACTTTTTCCAAAGTGTCTAGGAAAAAAATTTATTTTTTTAAAAACTGAAAATTTTCAGAAAAAAAAATTTCAGAAGTTCACTTTTTCAGATATAGTCTTACAAAAACTGGAGCACTTTACTGATATCATTGTGCATAACTGTGCGAAATATGGGGCCGAACGGACCATTTTGAGCCGAGTTATGACGATTTTACTAAAGCGGTGTAAACTTTTGATTGCTACTGTACGTGTCTATTCTGTATGAAAACTTACATGAGTAATTGCCACACGCTTGTAAGTCAGATCCTTAGTCAAATCCAGTTTCTGTTGTTCGATTGTTTGACCTCTCAATGTCTCATTTATTCGTTCTAATGATGCTTTAGCTTTTTGTATATTTGTGGATAATTTTTTTTTTTCTGTTTTGCAATATTCAAGGGTCGCTACTTGACCCCATCTTCTTATTCGACAGTCGTCTCTCCCGTTCACGTCGATATATGCTCTTAGTTCTGCTCTAATTTTATTCATTACACCAAAATACGTATCAAAGGCTTCCTCTTTCTGAAATTTCACAAAAAAAAGTCATCGAAAACATCTTTATTTTTTCTCACTTCTAAAAGTTCTTCCCAATGAAGTTTGGCTTTAAGAGCCCCTATAGCATTATCCATATGCACAATCATCATATCTGACGAATTTCGTAACTTTGAAAAGTAGTCTTGATCTGATAGCAGGTTTTTAGCATTATTGATTATTGTGTAAGCTTCTAAAATATACAGTATATTTAATCCCACAATTTTGAAATACCTTTTCTAGTTTCATCAAGAGGTACATCAAGGTACAAATCCAATATATTATACACAATGATAGTGGCCATTAGTATAACTATGAATACAGTCAATGTGTATTTCAAACATGTCGGATTGTCTCTCTTTGTCTTGTTTTTCGATGCACATTCTCCCCTCCAAAACATGAAAACTGTGATAATTGTGAAAATATTGGTGAAAATAGATGCTCCTGTTAGGTAGAAGCTCATTTCTGATGAATTATAATTTGTGAATAAGAACTAGGGAGTTATATTGGAATGATAAATGTGGGACACAAGGGGTCACGTCACAAACGTAACACCTTTTTTAATATTGAATCATTTATTGAGAAAGAAATCCAATATTAAAAAAAGATTTTTAATTGAAATTCTTCTCATCAATTGATTGTTGAGAGTCGATCTCCCGCAAGAGAAAACGACAATTTTTTTTGAAGCACATTTTATAATACAGTTCTTTTTTCTTTCGATGAAAAACTATCACAATTCGGTCAATTTTCAATATTTTCAAAATCTGATTACACCATCGGATTCAGCTCAAAATTTTGATCAAGAAGGATAAATTTAAAAAATGGATTTGATGGTGAAGAAAAAGATATATGCAATACAACTTGTTTTTTTTAAAAATCATATTCAATTTAATTTTCTTTGGCGAAAAGTGAACAATTTTGTGCATTTGCGCGCCAATTGTGGTGTTTTTGTTCGCTACAATAATTTTGTAATTTTAAAATATTCAAATATTCTTCGGCGAAGAGTGAAAAAATTTACCCATTTTGTGTATTTTCGCGTCAGGTGTGGTGTTTCTTGTTCTCAACAATAGCTCTGTCATTTTTTTAACATTCAATTTTCTTTAGCGAAAGGTAAAGAAAATGTTCACTCATTGTGTGCATTTGCGCGTCAGGTGTGGTGTTTCTTTTTTAAAACAATAATTTCATTTTTCTCAAATATTTAATTTTCATCGACGAGAAGTAAAAAAAAAGATTTTAGATAACCAAAAAAATTTTTATCCGTTGTGTGCATTTGCGCGTCAATTGTGGTGTTTCTTGTTCGACACAGTAACTTTGTAATTTTAGAAATTTAATTCGAAAAGTGAAAAATGAATTTTTTTTTACCCATTCTGTGCATTATCGCGTCAGGTGTGGGCAATTTTTGAATTCGAGGATCCTGACGCCAGTTCATTGTAACTAAAAAAAGTGAAGCAACAAAAATCGAAAAAAATAAGTTGAAAAAAAGAGCACCAAGGGAATTTTTGCCCATGTATTCGAGAAAATTAGATTTTTAACATTTTTTGAATGTATAGCTATTCGTGGTAAAACTTGTAGGGGGACTGGCGAAATTCTCGAAAACTAGGATTTCCGGCAAAAATTCCCTTTGGGCTTTAAGTAATCCGAAAGTAAAGAAAAGAAAAAACAAGCGTTGGTACTTGGAATACTAAACATAACGCTTTTTTTGATTGTCTGCACTCTCTTCTATTTCTTACACATAAATAAGAGAATACTGTCTAGTAAAAGGGGGAGGATGTAATAATTTATCATAACTCGGCTCTATGCTTTCTGGGCTATCTGGGCTTTCTGGGCTTTTTGGGCTTATTGAGCTTTCTGGGCTTTCTGGGCTTATTGAGCTTTCTGGGAGTTCGTCAGAAAAACCGGGATTCCTATTTTGGTATAGAACCTTTTTCTCTAAACTGGGACCTACATAGATCTATAAGCAAAAATAGGGACCATATTTCTGTGCGGTACTCCTATTTTTTTTTGGCAGACCCTTGTCAACCCATCTACCCATCTACCCATCTACCCATCTACCCATCTACCCATCTACCCATCTACCCATCTACACATCTACCCATCTACCCATCTACCCATCTACCCATCTACCCAGTCCCGGTCCCCCATATACTCACCACTATGCTTTCTGGGCTATCTGGGCTTTCTGGGCTTTTTGGGCTTATTGAGCTTTCTGGGCAATCTAGGCTTTCTGGGCTTTCTAGACTTTCTGGGCTATCTGGGCTTTTTGGGATCTCTGGCCTAGCTGGGCTTATTGGGGTTTCTGGGCTTTCTTCGGGCTCAGGCTCAGGTTCCAGTTGGGTGTTTCCTCTCCATTTTTTTTTTTTTGTATTTTTGCACTTTCCCATTTTCAAATAACATACATACATAATTAGTAGAAGATGATTCAGATTTCAATTTTCAAAAGCTTATTTTATAGAACTCGGTAGTCCAGAAGCTTAAAAACCCTAACAATTCAGAATGTGAAATTCGGAAACTAAACTAGAGCTTGTATATTCTGAATCAATAAACAAGAATTCAGAAACCAGACATCTAAAGAACCCAATTTCTGAAATTCAGGACCCAAGGATTCAGAATAATTAAACATGCAGAATCATGTTTCCATTATTGAGAAGAGGATTAGAATCCAGAACCAGAATTCAAAGTCCAAGAACCCAAATACTGAAATTCAGAACACAATAACACAGGACTCACAGTTCCTTACAGTACCACAAGTACAGTACTCAAAAAAACAAAAAAAGTCTCAAAAATTCAACATTTTATTAAGCCAAGAAAATGGCGAATAAAACAGTGGCGAATGCTGCAAAGTTAGTTGTCATTCCGGTTCCTGATGCTTCCATATCGGCTGATTTTGGTGTCTGAAATTACTCAATTTCAGGCTGAAATTCTAGTTCTCTGAAACCAACCTTGTCAGAGTCGTCAATCTTTGGTGGCTCCTCAACCTTTGGTGGCTCCGGTTTTGGCTCTTCAACCTTCGGTGGCTCCACAGGTGTTGGAGCTTCAGTGTTGGGTTCCACGGTTTCAGCTACAGGGGCTTCTTCAGCCTTTGGTGGCTCTCCGGATGTGGCTGGAGCTTCTTCTGGCTCGACTGGAGCAGCCTTTGGTGGCTCTCCGGATGTAGCTGGAGCTTCTTCTGGCTCGACTGGAGCAGCTGCAGTTGGAGCAAGAGTAGAAGGAGCATCAGCAGGAGCATCAGCAGCACCGGTTTCATTTGCATTGGCGGAGTTCAAATCGACTGGTCGGCTGCTAGTCTGAGCAATGATCGAAGTGGCCATCAATCCAATGAGAAGCATGAGTAAGTAGTTGAATGACATTGTTTTGTTGTTGGCAAGATGTCGGTCGTAGCGGTTAATCAAGTAGTAGTAGTTAATTGATTTCGACTGGTTCCAGCCCGCCTATTTTATACACTTTTTTGATGACGTGGCAATCTTGATCAACGTGGCAGACGTGGCCGAGTTGTTTTTTTGATTCACGTGGAGCGATGAGTTGTTTTTGTTGTTTATTCATTTTTGAGTTTTTGAGAGTTGTCGTTGAAACCAGAACAAAAAATGAGCAAAGCACCGAAAAGCAGACTTCAAAGCAAAAATACGGAGACGACGAAACGGAGAAAGAGTCAAAACAAGAGTGCGACCAATTCGGTGAGTTTGAGGAATTATATAATGGGGATTCACTTAGCCTACACACATGTCTAGCTAGTTCAGGTGGGTAGTGCCCACGCCCAGGTGCGAGAAGTTAGGGGTTCGATTCCCCATCCTGTCGAAGGTTTTTAAATGTTTTTTTTTTCAGCTAAACACTTTTTGAAGTTCTGAAAATTCACAATTTTTTAGAGTTTCAAAAATATTCCACAGTACCTCTGAGAACCTGCACATCAAACTATCTGATTTTCTCTTAAAGGTGTGCAGTTTTTAAGTACTGTAACATACTAAACTAGCAAAAACCCTGTAGTTTAAAGGTACATCCTATTTTTCAATTTAAAGGGACATAATATGTTTTTAGGATACCGTAGTTTCAGAATTACTATTCTTTTTTTACCAAGTACAGTACTCATTTTTTTAGGAACCAACGTGCTCATTTTAAAGAAGCTATAGTATGATTTCCAGTATTTTGTCAGTCTATCAAATTCATGAATAAAATATTGGGAATTTATCTAGCTAACAAACATGACTAGTTAGTTCAGCAGGGTAGCGATCTCACTCAGCCGCGAAAGGTGGCGTGTTCGATCCCTGCTAGGGTCGATTTCTTTTTTTCTTTTTTTTTTGGCGAAAAATGACCCGATTTTTTCAGGTTCAAGATGGTGAAACTATTGAAGATGTGATCCACCATCTCAGCTCACTTCCAAGCAAGAAAAACATGTATGACGCCGTAACCGGACATGCTCGAATCACAGCCGATGGATTTGTGAAAAACATTGAGAAAAACTATCGACTACCCGTCCCAATCCACGAAAAACGCCGCGTCAAATTGGAAAAAGACGAAGACTATTTGCCCGCGCAATATGTGAAACTCGAAAACTCGGAATATGTCATCACCCAGGCGCCGGTTAAGCAAAATCATCGAGATATTTGGAGACTTGTCTGGCAAGATCAGATCAAAATTATGGTGTGCCTTTGTCATGATGATCAAATTGGTGATGATGATAAGAAATGTTTCCCATATTTTCAAATGGAAAGTGGCGCGTCGAAAGAGTTTGAGAACAAGAAGGGTAAATTCGTTGTGAACTGCAAGAACAAAGAGGGACTAAGCATGGGTGTCACCAAATACGAATTTGAAATGTCCACCAAAGATGGGGAGGAGGAGAAGTCGACGGGGGTTAAGGAGGATGATCCGACGGGTGCATCGGCGGGTGGGAAGGTGCTCGCCATTACGATGTTTCATATGAATGGGTGGAGTGGAAAGGCGGAGAAGGAGCCGTTTGAGAATGCGTCGAGTGTCGCGTTGCTTTGTAAGGAGGTTTTCAAGGCGGAGATGGCGGTGAGTATATGGGGACCGGGACTGGGTAGATATGGGTAGATATGGGTAGATGGGTAGATGGGTAGATGGGTAGATGGGTAGATGGGTATATGGGTAGATGGGTAGATGGGTAGATGGGTATATGGGTAGATGGGTAGATGGGTAGATGGGTAGATGGGTAGATTGGTAGATTGGTAGATGGGTAGATGGGTAGATTGGTAGATGGGTAGATGGGTAGATGGGTAGATGGGTAGATGGGTAGATGGGTAGATGGGTATATGGGTAGATGGGTAGATGGGTAGATGGGTAGATGGGTAGATTGGTAGATGGGTAGATGGGTAGATTGGTAGATGGGTATATGGGTAGATGGGTAGATGGGTAGATGGGTAGATGGGTAGATATGGGTAGATATGGGTAGATATGGGTAGATATGGGTAGATATGGGTAGATATGGGTAGATATGGGTAGATATGGGTAGATATGGGTAGATATGGGTAGATATGGGTAGATATGGGTAGATATGGGTAGATATGGGTAGATATGGGTAGATATGGGTAGATATGGGTAGATATGGGTAGATATGGGTAGATATGGGTAGATATGGGTAGATATGGGTAGATATGGGAATAGGAGTACCGCACAGAAATATGGTCCCTATTTTTGCTTATAGATCTATGTAAGCCCCAGTTTAGAGAAAAAGGTTCTATACCAAAATAGAAATCCCGGTTTTTCTGACGAACTCCTATTTTTGGAACCCTAATTTTGGTAAAGAGGAACATTTTTACGTAATTACAAATTTCGATGGTTCTATAGCAAAATAGGGGTCCGCTAAAAAAAGGGGTCCCTCGCAAAAACAGGGTTAACATTTTGATTTACAGGAAAATGTTAATATATGAAGCTCAGAATTGAGCTTTGAAGATCTTTGAGCTTGTCAAAGATTTGAAAATATTTTCTCATGAGTCAGACAAACTTGGGCTCAGAACTAGGCTCACAAGATGAGCCAGAAGGCCCCTTGCTTCTAGGATTTGAAGATGTCCTAAATTTGAGGACCTGAACTGGGGTTCTAAAGGTTCATAGAGCTCTCAAAAAACAAAATTGGATCATTTTTGGTGAAAAATGAAAATCTGGGTCAGCCTATTTTTGTCCTAAAATGTATATTATTTTTAAAAGTACAAAATCTCTTGGTAAAAATACATAGAATTTTAAATTGTCCAGGTGCTTCGCAAAAGTATGGAGAACTTTGTCCCCCCGGTCCTGATTCAATCATTCGACGGAATTTATCGCGCCGCAATCGTTTGGGTCAATCTCATGCTCATGAAGGATGTTGAAAAACGTGAATGCTTTGATGTCCCTGAATTGATTCGTAAAATTATGAAGTATTATTTTTAGAAACCAACAACGTTTTAAAATGATGTGTGTTTTTCAGAATGCGTCCTGGTTCATTGTCCACATATCATAGTTTCTGCTTTTCTTTTGCTGTTGCTCTCCACGTTGGAAAAGAGGCGACGTGGTTGAGTGATTCGGAGATGAATAGTCGAATTGGAGACTTGACCAAGGGGTATAATGATCGGAAATTGAATGAGCAAGGAATCCCACTTTGAAACTGGCGTTTTTTTTTCGGAAAATGAATTTTAACATTTTTTTTTGTATTATGGAATGGGATTTAGGAAAGGTACCACTCATAGAATTCAGTTAACACGTCATGTCAGCATGCATTTGACGAGATTGAGAGAGACGCAGAGAAAAGTTCTCCGAGAGAAGTATAACAATGAAAATTTTCATGGCCGACTGGTTAACGGGCGTGTCTTTGAATCGAACGACGGCGCCGAGCTCTGGTTCGATTCCCCTTATTATTTTTTCTTTTTTTTTTCAAATTACAGTTTAATGTGTTTTCGAAACTCAAAAATGTATTCAAAATATTTGTGAGAGTAGTANGATATCCTTGTTTTTGTGTGTGAATCGATTTCCTCATGGAAATCCGTGTTCGAATCGCCGCGCTGTGCACACCAAACGCGCCAGTGTTCTTAACTTTGGCGCAAGTGTGTTGACACATACTTGGTTTTTCACTTTTCTTTTTCTTGCACGTTCCGTGTAGGTTTTTGTGCTCTCGGGATGGTCTTAAACCATCCCCCTCTTGTCATAAAATTGTGTGTTGGTAAATAAATTGTCAAATATGAAACATTTCGTTAATTTCTTGTCGTCCAAGTTCTTAAGAACTGGTAAACGGATGCGGGCAAGCGTAAGTCCGGGTCGTTTATTCGATATTTGTTTTTATTTTAAATTTCTGGAAGTCAAAATTCATACAATTCCATAGACATTTAAAACGAGTATAACTTCAGAACACAAATATTTTTAAAATATGCTCAAGTATACTTTTATTCATTTCAAAAATCAGTTTTCATTTAGGAGTTACACTTTTCGTATTAATTACTGTGGTTGATACAGGCGATTGAGTCGTATTCGATACTTGTCCACTTTTCTGATCATTTTCCACTTTTTCTTTGAAGAGTTTCACATTTTCGTATACTAAAATATGCATAATCAGAGAGATCAAGCATGCCACCAATGTCCAAATGAGAGGAATCAAGAAGGTTTTAACTTCATATTGTTGACAAGTCGACAACATCATAGTCTTAATGAAACTATCAACAATTGGTTGGCAGGAGAAGTCGATTGCGTTGAAGTTCGCCTAAAATATGGTTCTCTATTTATAATGTACAAAAAACTTACATTGATGTCTTTGATCGATTCTTGAAACAATAATACAGTTTTCTTATTTTGTTCATCAAGAATCGATCCAAATGATTTATCCCTTTCCGCGTTGAACACGTTGACAATCGCAATCAAATCCTTTCCTCCATTTGCAAAAATTTGCGTCGGAGCGCAAAAAGCAGCATAGTTTTCTGAAGTTGTACAAAATACTGCGCAGTTAAAATAATTAGGGTCGAAATGATTAAATTCCGGCAGTAAGGTAGGTGGCACGTCGATATATAGATTCAAATCAATAGTCAAATTCATAATTGCCTCCTTGTATTTTGAAATTTGCAGATTATCACTAATCGAGTCGGAAGGAATCGCTTCCAATCCAGAAAATAATTTCGAATCAACATTTTCGCATATCGATAAGGAACTTCCTGTGGGAAGAAGAAAGGGTTTTGTGAAATTGGATAATCTGAAATTGCTCTTGGATAATGGACAATCAAAAGAGCCAATTAATCGAAACGACATGAGCATAATAACCAGACCAATGATGAGAGACAATGCTCCAGTGGTATAGACTACAATCGATATAATTTTAACCAATAATTTTGGACCAATAAACTTTGGAAGGATAATGACAAGAATGGACAAAATTGTAAAAACGAGAAGGCTGCCAAAAGTGATATTGACAATGATCTTGGAATTGGTTCGTGCTTGGAACATCGATACTGTTGCCTCGCTCCATTTCTGTGTCGTATTGTCCAATTGATTGATATTGGATTGAAAATGTTCAAGAATGCTCTGAATTGAATTGAATCTTTTTTTTAAAGCTTCACACTTCTGACAAGTGATCAAAAGTTTACACCGCTTTAGTAAAATCGTCATAACTCGGCTCAAAATGGTCCGTTCGGCCCCATATTTCGCACAGTTATGCACAATGATATCAGTAAAGTGCTCCAGTTTTTGTAAGACCATATCTGAAAAATTGAACTTCTGAAATTTTTTTTTCCTGAAAATTTTCAGTTTTTGAAAAAATAAATTTTTTTCCTAGACACGCTGGAAAAAGTTTTTTATTTCCAAAATGTTCTTTCAGACAGTTAGAAACGTTTTCCGAATAGATTTTTCAAAAAAAAAAAAAATTCCTGAAAATACAGTTGAAAAATCCATCCGGGAAATGTTTCTAACTGTCTGAAAGAACATTTTGGCAATAAAAAACTTTTTCCAAAGTGTCTAGGAAAAAAATTTATTTTTTTAAAAACTGAAAATTTTCAGAAAAAAAAATTTCAGAAGTTCACTTTTTCAGATATAGTCTTACAAAAACTGGAGCACTTTACTGATATCATCGAGCATAACTGTGCAAAATATGGGGCCGAACGGACCATTTTGAGCCGAGTTATGACGATTTTACTAAAGCGGTGTAAACTTTTGATTGCTACTGTACGTGTCTATTCTGTATGAAAACTTACATCAGTAATTGTCAGACGCTTCTTAGTCAGATCCTTAGTCAAATCCAGTTTCTGTTGTTCGATTGCTTGACCTTTCAATGTCTCATTTATTCGTTCTAATGATGCTTTAGCTTTTTGTATATTTGTGGATAATATTTTTTTATGTGTTTTGCAATATTCAAGGGTCGATACTTCACCCCATCTTCTTATTCGACAGGAGTCTCTCGGGTGCGTGTTGATATATGTTCTTAGTTCTTCTCTAATTTTATACATTACACCAAAATACATATCAAAGTCTTCCTCTTTCTGTAATTTCACAAAAAAAAGTCATCGAAAACATCTTTATTTTTTCTCACTTTTAAAAGTTCTTCCCAATGAAGTTTGGCTTTAAGAGCCCCTATAGCATTATCCATATGCACAATCATCATATCTGACGAATTTTGTAACTTTGAAAAGTAGTCTTGATTTGATAGCAGGTTTTTAGCATTATTGATTATTGTGTCAGTTTCTAAAATATACAGTATATTTAATCCCACAATTTTGAAATACCTTTTCTAGTTTCATCAAGAGGTACATCAAGGTACAAATCCAATATATTATACACAATTATAGTGGCCATTAGTATAACTATGAATACAGTCAATGTGTATTTCAAACATGTCGGATTGTCTCTCTTTGTCTTGTTTTTCGATGCACATTCTCCCCTCCAAAACATGAAAACTGTGATAATTGTGAAAATATTGGTGAAAATAGATGGTCCTGTTAGGTAGATGCTCATTTCTGATGAATTATTATGTGAATAAGAACTAGAAACCTACTGGAATGATAAATTTGGGATACATCAAAGTCACGCAAATTATACAGCTCAAAAGTAACAATACAAAGTTTAAAAGAACTCTTTATATTAGAGAGATTAACCAAAACAATCATTGTCAGCAAACGTGCTCTACCGCACACATGTACATGCATATGCTTATGCTTATAGGAGTATTTCTCGAAGAAAATTATTTATTCAATCAATTCTATTTTCTCAAAGACTTTGCCGATTTTCTCCGACTCTTTTTACTTTCCGACTTCAGCTTTTTGCGATGAAGATGTTTAGCCTCGCAATTGAATTTGGTCACACCATTGATAATTTCGACGACATGCAAGTGTCCAGCATCAGCGCGTCGACGAATCGATGGAACCTGGAAAAGATGTGGTGATAAGGTGTGAGACAAGAGAAACACAAGAGCTCCGGGACGTTTCGAAACCGGATCAACTTTTTTTTAAAGTGTTACAATTTTGTTACCAACAGTTTTAGGGCACGCCAAACATGATGGCAATGTTCATTTTTCACCAAAAAAAAAGATTTTAGGTCCCATTTTAGGTTAACTGACCCAGATTTCGATGAAATATTCTGACAAAGGGTATTTGAGTATGACAAACGTCATGGTGATGGTTATTTCGCCCGAATAGAATAGAGCTTGTCCTTGTTTTGAGGGAAAAATTAAAAAAAAAAAAAAAGGTAAAAATACTAAAAATTTAATCTAGCTATTCAAAACTGGAATTTATTCGTTCAAAAAAAAACCTTCTTAATCGTAGTAAAACTACGGGCTCCGGGACATTTCGAAATCATAAAAGTGTTTTAGGTCCAAAATTGAACGAAAAAAGTTTCAAGAAAGGTTGTATCAATCGATTTTTTGACCTAATTAGGAGAAAACTCAGGTGCAGCTCCTTTTTGGTGAAAAATGAACATCGTCATCATGTTTGGCGTACTCGAAAACTTTTGGTGACAAAATTTCAACATTTTTTAAATCCATTTTTTTTAATGGCCCAGCGGTGAACTTGTCTGCCTATTAACCTGAAGGTCGTGTGTTCAAACTCGGCTCGGTTGTTTTTTTTTTTGCTTTTTTTTTTTGAGAAGAGTTCATTACTGCTCCATCTCTAGCTGTTCACTTTGTCATTCAATTGAGGAAAAACTTACAAAAACGGCCGGTGGACTACACATCGGCGATGAAGTGGTGTTAGCACTCTTGTTGTCCACACTTTTTTCTTTTTCAGATTCTTCAATTCTTGATTTCGACTCCTCTACTGCTGGCTCTTTTTCCTTTTCTTCTACTGGAGCTTTCTCCTCAACTTTTGGCGTTGGCTTATAATCCTCCAATGGTTTTCTCTCCGACAACTTCTTTCTTGATGACACTTCTTTCGGTGGTGTGATCTTCTTCTTCAACTCCTCTATGGCTTCTGCTGATGCTCTCGGATTCCTGGGTGATTTCGATTCGCCGGCGGCAGTCTCCTTTGACAATTTATCCGATTTCAGAACCGTCGAATCATTGTCAGTCAGATCGTTGGTATTGCAACCCTTCTCTCTGACCGCTGGCACTTCTTGAGCTGTTCTAACATCGGTTGCGGATTTTCTAAAGTTCAATTTTCGCTTGGGAGCATCCCAGAATCGAACTGCGTAGAATTCACCGGATGGCAGTTCCCATAGTTTTGCTTTGTATTTTTTGACATCAGTGATATTGATTTCAGGCTTCTTGGATATGTGTTTAGCAACATATTCGGACTTCTTCCACATTAATTTAGCTATAAATTATTTTAAAGAAAATTTGTTATTTGATTTTATTTTGTGACACGATAAAAAAGAGGAACATTTTCAAATTTTTTTTGATACAGTTCATTAAAAAATAATTTCAAATTTCACGGTGCCACACCGCGACGAACAAATGCACACAACGCACACATGTTGAGGTACCGTAGTAAATTTTTTTTTTTTAATTTTGATGATTTTCAAAATACAACTTCGTACAACTGTATCAATGAATCTAGAGAGATCAAGAATGACATAATTTAATTTTTCGAAATCATTTTGTGAAATTTGAAAAGTCAAAATCATTTTCTAGCTGAAAAATGAAATTTCGCGAGAGAAAAATCGATTTTTTCAATTCTCAGGCAATTTTTTTTTGGTTTTTTGTATTTGGCAACGGATCTTGAGCATTTTGAAATTATTTACTATTCTGTAAAAATTTATTTTTTTAAGTTTGAAAGTTCAAAATCAGTTTCTGCTTGGAAAATGAAATTTTGTAGAGAAAAATCTATTTTTTTCAATTTTCAGGCTATTTTTTCTTGATTTTTTGTGATTGGCGGAGAATTTTTAGCTTTGGTTACTATTCTGTAAATTTCAGATATTTATTTTTGGCTGAAATGTAACCGATTTTTGATTTATTTATTTTTTTGGTTTTTTTTCAAATTGATTTTTGGAATTTTTCATGCTGATTTTGATACCCTAAAAAATATCGTTCTTGATTTTCTGTGAAAATTTTAAAAAAATATGCTAGCTACTGGATTCGATCCCCTGACCTCTTGCATCTCAACTCAACACACTACCACTATACTATTTCTAACTCACTACTAGAATTATTGGTCGAATCAGCAGACAAACTTCCTCTCGATTTCGATCTTCTCGACCCTCCCCCATTCCTTCCATTCTTCCCATTATTCGAAATCCAAACCTGATCTTCATCATTCCATTTCCCAATATTATTATTGGGCACTCGATAGTCTTCCGCTTTCAGCACTTCGATATTTACTCGTGAATAAGTGTCTTGAAGCGAATTGAGGCGAATACATCTTTCAAAGTTCAAATCAATCGTCATACATGCGTCGGTTTTCAGGTCGCAGAAGGCGTTCACAGCTGCTGTTATTATTTCTTTTGTTGTCTGAAGTTGAAGAAGAATACTTTTAGGTAGACTTGGAACTTACATCAGTGTTATGTAAACTAAACATGCATTCGTTCTTATTCATTTCTTTCCCAGTTAATCGATATTCAAAAATGATTGATACCGAGTTTTATGCTCATTTAAGGTAACTTGGGGTCACGTTCAAAAAGTTGAGGTGAAAAAAATTAGCTTCTGAAACTTTCATTTTCTCACTAAAAATATTTCAAGGCGACCAAGATATTCCGATTATCAATAGAGCGAATATGAGCCACTGAACCATTTTTATATAGTAGCCGACGTTTGCCGGGTTGTGCTCTCTGCTATGTTTTGTATGTTGACGCCGTAATGGGGCTATTCAGAAAAATTTCTCCGCTTTTCTCAACGCTGAGAAAAGCGGAGAAAGGAGGAGAAAAACAACCCAGGAACCGCGAAAATATTGGCGGAGAAATGTATTTCACCTCCTAGATCGTTGCGAGACCAATCGCACTAAATCGACGCGCCTTTAAGTGAATTTATTTTTGTTTTTTTTTCTTGATTCAAAATGGTTACAAGAGCTATAAACTTTCTTCTTCTTCTTTTTTTTGTGTCTCATTAATCTCACTAGACATCTGGAATACTGATTATTTTGTTTCTGCATCTCAAATTTACAAAAAAAAAATTTTTCTAAATAAATTCACTTAAAGGCGCGTCGATTTAGTGCGATTGGTCTCGCAACGATCTAGGAGGTGAAATACATTTCTCCGCCAATATTTTCGCGGTTTCTGGGTTGTTTTTCTCCGCCTTTCTCCGCTTTTCTCAGCGTTGAGAAAAGCGGAGAAATTTTTCTGAATAGCCCCATAATGGTTTTCACAAGGGAACCTTATGAGGTCGTCAACAGACTTCCGAAGTAGACCTATATAAAGTTACATATGTGATATATACTTTATCAATCACATAATATATCACCAGAACACAATGAAAAGGTTCTCGGTGTGGCAAAGGGAGTGCCTCATGTGCGGTTAATTCACCTTGTTTCAGTCCCATTACAAGAGGAACAAACGAGAAAAATGTCCCATCCTCCCTTAAATGACCCGGCCAGGATCGGAACATATGTATGTAATCTGATAGTACTCAATATTCTAAGGTATAGTGAAACCATAAAAACTTGTGAAAAACGCTCTTATATGATGGAGCTCGAAATGGAAGAGAAGAGGGTGGCCTAGAAACCGACAACGTGCAATCGCGCTCCATTGATGTTTTTGAATTCAAATTTTTGTTTTTTTGACAGTTTTATCAATTTTTTGGAGAAGCCAACGTGTTTACTACATGAAAACACTATTTGTTTGTTTTCATAATATTCTTCCGCGTTCAAAAAACAAAAATTTGAATTCAAAAACATCAATGGAGCGCGATTGCATGTTGTCGGTTTCTAGGCCACCCTTTTCTCTTCCATTTCGAGCTCCATTTCTATATCTTATTTGTGTCCTTTTTTCACGTCTTTTTCATATAAGAGCGTTTTTTACAAGTTTTTATGGTTTCACTATACCTTAGAATATTGAGTACTATCAGATTACATACATATGTTCCAATCCTGGCCGGGTCATTTAATTTAGTTTCTTTTTTTCTCGATCAAAACAACATTTTATTTCTTCTTTCTCTGCGAACGTTTAGTCTTATCCGATTTCTCAACTTCAAGACTCTTCACTTTCTCCAAAGTATCATCCTCTCCCGAGTTTTGTTGATAGAATCCCTCCTTGATCTTTTTCTTCTTATCCTCCTCGTTCTCCTTCTCCTTTCGCTTCTTGCAACTTTCAGTCGGCATCTGGAAATGAATAGTTTAGGCTATGAATCGGGAGAGATCCTTGTCAAAACTTACCACAAACTTGGGGAACGGTTTCATCGACTGCGCAATCTTCTTCTCCTCCTTCTTCTCTTTCTCCTTCTCTTTCTCATCCTTATCCTCCGTCTTCTTATTCTCCTCCTCTTTCTTCTCAGCCGGCGTGCTCGCCGCACCTTCCGCCGGTTTTTCCTCCTTCTTCTCCTCTTTTGTCTCCTCCTTCTTCGGCTCTGATGTCGTTTTGACCGATGGAACTGCTTCAGTCTGCGGTGGTCTCATCGCCGATTTTACCATCAGTTCATTACTTGTCATCTGCTTTTTCTTCTTGGCACATTGCCATAATGTATGAAAACCGATGATTAATACAAATACATTCTGTAATATTATCACTAAATGGTAGGTACATAAAGTACGGTAGTTTAAATACCTGAAAGAGGATGATACAATATGCTGCTTGCATGTTTTCTTTGAATCAATTGCCGTTTTGACTATCGCTGAATGCCTGATTTCAAGCGAGCATAAAATAAAGAATAAGCATATATTTTTGAGATCTCTATACAATTTCACGTTTTATAGGTTTTCACGATGCGAAAAAAAATATTTGAATATTAATATGAGAATTCTCTCTCCTACTAAACAGAGGGCAAGCGGAATCTCGTTGTTTTTGAAGCTAAACAACAACTACTTCATTTAAAAGAAGTGGAGAACATAAACGATCCAATAAATACAAAAGCTGCTCCAATGATATGAAACATATTGAAACTATTATTAAAAACTAGGAATGAGATCAAAAGTGAGAAGAATTTGCGTAGTGTAAGAACCATTGTGACATTCAACGATGTAGTGACCGATGAGAGCGAATATACACTTCGGGTGCACAAAAATCTGCAGGAAAAATTATTGTTTTGAATTGAGACATAAAAAACTCACTGGAAAAGACATATGACAAAAATATAAACCCATGCTGATGGTAAAATTGTGTCAATTCCAAAGAGAACAATGGAAGGTGTCGAGTTGGCCGAATTGAATGCTTCACCCATTTCATTTCCAATTAGGGCGAATGCGGGAATTGATAGGAAGTGTACGAAGAACATCATTTCTTCGTTATGTTTTCCGTGTTTTTGATAGAATGTTTCCTGATATAATCCGAGATATGCGCTGAGGATGAGAGCGAAGGAGAGAAGTGATATTCCGTAGATGAATGGAGGTATGGGCACAATCCATGTAGATGTGTCGATTCCGGGTCGGATCTGGAAAAATGTACCAAATTACTTTCATACATAAAAAGGGTGCCATCTTGTGTTGTGTAGGGGTTCTTTCCTTTTTACAAATTAGTTCTAAATTTTACAAATTAGCTAATTAGTAAAATCCAGTAGATTAAAAAAATCCATGAACACCTAATTTACCATAGTTTATTACTCGACAATTGGTTTGACAAAAGTTTTCATGAAATTTTCAGCTGTCAAAGCAATCTAGAAGGTCTAACTTCAGTTTGCCAATGAAGGACCTTTTTATGTATGATTACTTTAGTTTTTTTTTTTTTTTTTAATTTGCAAATGGTCGAAGAAACCTGTTCTCACACTGATAGTTCTACGAATGTCTGCATTACGACAGAAAATAGATGATTATCAATGGAGCACATGTCACTGATTGAATTTCAGCTGATACAAGTCGAAAAACTAGAAAACAGTGAGTAAACTAATTTAAAAATACACTAATAGGTTTTTAGATTTTTTAAACTTATGTATTTTAAAACTATATCTAATTTGTAGAAACCGATTTGACATTAATAAGTCCATGAATTTTTAGAAACTTATATTACAGGTCAAAAAACTTCAGAACTTATTCAAATTTATGTGTCCTTTCAAACTACAACCACAAATTCAATCGGTAACATGCGCTCTATTGAGAATATTTTTAACCTACCGCGATAAATATTCAAATTTACAACATAAAAATCGTTTTCTAAGCTTCGGAAAGTTATTTCAAAATATTTCAGATCGGAATTTGAAAAAAAAATTTTTTTCCTAGTACAGTTGTTCAAAGGAGCACATAACCTTTCAGTTAATATTTTTAAACGTTGTGAGACCAACAACTTTAAGAATTTTGTGTGCCTTTAAACTACGATATCACGTTCACTCAAGATTGATTTTTTTTCAAAGTTGAGATCTGGTTGACCAAAGCCAAGAATTAGGGTGAATGTTTTCTTTTTTTTTTAATTTAAATTTTTGTAAATCACCTACCATCGAATCATTATTCGGTTCATAACTGGCCAATGTGAAAATAACAATCCCGGCAGTGACGACAACAACCGCAAAAATCTGTTTGACACTATATCTATAACCTCGAATCAAATAACCCATCGTCATGTTGGCTATTAGTGTACCCTGAAAAATTTTGAAATTTTGAAATCTAGATATTTCTAAAGACTTTCTTACCGATTTGAAAATGATAAAAAGCGGAAAATAAATGGCAAACTTGATCGCATAATTATTGGCCATATTGACAGTGAAAAAAATGGCGACAATCGATGCATAACTTCTTATTGGAATACGATTTGGAACCGTGAAGAACTTGGAATGGAAAATAAGACCATAGGTGGCGGTGAAGACGAATGAGGTGAATGTGATGAGGTTCAGACTATTTTTCACATATCTGGAAATAGAAGGTTGTTGAAAAAACCGTAAAATGTATAGGTTATTTGAGATACTTCGTTATGAACTGGGTAGCTTTTCAGGTTTTCACTGTTATTTGCACCATATTTCTCAAAGAGGTAAAGAGAAAAGTCAGAAAAGCTCACAAGGGAGGTTCGTGAGCTGTTACTTTCAACTTTTTCTCAAATTTTGTACACTTATGTAGTTCGACCTCCTGATCATCGTGGTACATTTTTTATTCGCCGGAAATTTTTGTGAATAAAGTTATGATAGATCAAAGTTATTTCATGACCATTTTCTGAAGAAAAAATGAGTCATTTACTTTTGAAAAATGAGCACGTGAATACAAATTCATTTATTTACTGTGCTGCCCTTATTTTATAACAGTTATGAATTGTAATGGGAAAATGTCTAAAAATTCATAACTTTTTACACGAAAACTTCCGGTGGATAAAAACTATACCACGATGATCAGGAGGTCAAACTCTATAAGTGTACAAATTTTAAGAAAAAGTTGAAAGTAACAGCTCGCGAACCTCCCTTGTCAGGTATTTTTTTTTTAAATTAACTATAGTTTTTGAAATTTGGCAGAGAACAACCAATTTTTTTCAATAAAAATAGGAATTTTCCTGTTTTTTATTAAATAAATTATGGATTCACCTTCACTCGGTGTAAATATGCTAAAAATAAGAATCAAACTTCAAAAAAGGTAACTAGTTCATGTCGAAAAATTTCAGATCACAAAACCAGAATACTGCTCATATTTAAAGGCGCATAACAGATTCCAAAGGAATTTTTTTTTTTAATTTTTTGGTTTGAAAATGGTTTCGGAATACCTTCGACAATGCACTCGAAGGAAAATCCGCAATTTTGCGACAGAAAGTCAAACTACATCAGTTGACAAATTTTAATCCAAAACTCTTTAAAAACTCACGTTTGTAAATATTCAATGCCCGCCTGACAGCCAACACATCCGACCAACGTCGACGAAATCACAGAAGCCGCCGCCATATTGATAACATTTGTGAAATTACCAACAAAAAAAAATGAATTTACACTGGAAAAAAATATGTGTATGATAGGGAAAGGGGGAAGAGAAACGAAGAAATAAAAGGAGAATTGAGCATTTATTGACTTTTGCGATTTGGTGTTTTCGAGTGAGTTGGAAGAGATGTAGAGAAATGTGATTTTCAGGTGTAATGTCGTTACTCTAGATGTGATTTTCAGTCTTTTTGAGATTAAAAAATGAATAGTTCAAAAAATAAACGTGGCCTTATTTCTAATTTCCAAAAAAAATATATTCTCCTCATTTTTAACATTTCAACATGTCAGAAAAAGGTCAAAAACAAGAAATTAATCAATCGGAATTAGCAAATGCGATGTTCAAAGCTGGAAAAAACGAGAAAAAAACGTTCAAAGCACCCTCTCTGTTTCACACACTATTTCGTTCCTTCGCGTCGAGACCTTTGACAGTACTCTCGAAATAGCGTGTGAAACAGAGAGAGTTGGACTTGAACTTTAAACGATTTTTATTCGTGATTTTTTGCATTTTTTTCAGCTTTGGACATCGCAAAAGGACGAGCGAAAAATTGTGGAAATCAAAAAAAAATTGTGAAAATTTTTGAGACTAAAAAATGAATAGTTCAAAAAATAAACGTGGCCTTATTTCTAATTTCCAAAAAAAATATATTCTCCTCATTTTTAACATTTCAACATGTCAGAAAAAGGTCAAAAACAAGAAATTAATCAATCGGAATTAGCAAAGGACGAGCGAAAAATTGTGAAAATCGCAAATCTACCAAACGAGCCAGCGTTTCAACTAAAAGTCGAACCACAAGAAATCCGATTCAAGTACATTGTTCCAAATCCGGCATTTTCGGAACTTCGTATCACAAATGAGTTGAATAAAAGGCATTGTATCAAGATAAAGTCTACGGATAACAAGATTTTTCTAATTCAACCATCGATCGTGTTCATTGAGGTGAAACAGGATTCATAGTTTGTAACCTTACATAAGAATTTTCAGCCTGGTCAAGTAGTTTTCATCAAATTCACCCTCAATGACACCGCAACCGCTCTTCCCGAAAACACTCATTACATCGGATTATACCACGTAGAAACAACTGCTAAAACACATACAGAAGTAAGTAGAATTTTTTCTGGAGGTTTATTTTCGAGAAAATTCAGGCGTTCAAAGCTAAACCCGATGGAGTTCTTCGTTTGGCGATCACTTATGAGAGAGATGGAGGATCAGAAGAGCAACCAAGTAAACCGATTGATCTAAAGTGATTGAGAAGTGAAAAGAATATTTATGGAAGCAAATACTATTAGGTGTTTGAAAATATTAACGATAAAATTTTTACATCCTGAAAATTCCTCTTAAGATCCAAAAAAATGATTTTATCATTCTTGTGTCAAAGAAATTCTCCGCCAATGATCAGTTTTCACATAAATTTTATATTTCATGTAAGAACATTCAAATATAGTTATCAAAAATTATTCTTTGTACATTTGACGAGATATGTAAAGTGCGCTCTATTGCTAATCACAGTTACAGTAAGCTTTTTTTTTAAATTGAAATAAAGTACATTCGTTTTTTGAATAAATATCTCACTGCTTTAAGAACAGCAATCCCCTCAAAAATCGATAAATCCAGAGAATAAATAACATTTATGTCACATTTTTGAGAAAATACACACGGGGATTTGTAAAATAAGGGAAACAATTATACTGTAGGTCATATTATCACAGGAATTCAGTTTTTTGGGGGAAATGAAAAGAAGAGAAAAGAAATACATATAAAGGGCATTATTTTTGGCACATAAAGTAGTAAAACAACAAAGACCATGATATATCACAACCTCATGCAAAAAAAAAAACAAAAAAAAAGAGGAGATTCAAGTAGGCGAAACAAGTTGATCGGGTCTCGACGGGGGGAGATCTGCGACTACCGTATCCTCGTCCATAATACTTTCCGTATCGGGTTCAACAACGGCGTCATCGGATGATTTGGAAGTGATAGAATCGTCGAAATTCGGCGGCGCCGGTGTACTTCTACCAGACTGGCAATCCTGAAAACAAATTATATGGTATGGGACGGAAAATGAAATAAAAAATAAAAACAAACCTGTAAAGCTGAGCAATAATGTAGCATCAGAACAGCCAATGCTTGTAATCGTTCATCGAGTCCTTGGAATTTCGCCGAAGATTCTGGAAAAAAACAAGTGATTTTAGGGAATACGGACTTTTTAGCCACTATCCCACAAAGTTAACAAAGCAATATTTCTAAATCTAAGAAGAATTCATTAATTCAAGAAAATCAGACTGGAAGTTTGAAGTAGTATCAACCAATGAAAGTTTTAAAAAATCTGATTTTTTGAAAAACTTTTTTTTAAATTAGGGAAACTATGTAGTATCAAAAAAACGGAAAAAAAACCTGAATGGACAAAAAGTATATTGTGATAGAGGTAAGAAAACTGGCTCTTTGAAACTTCGAAAAATTTGAATGATAACGTTTACCAATCTACCCATTTTTTCGCTTCAAAGTTTTTTTTTAAATTTTATCAAATTGGAAATTTCGAAAATTGAAAAACGGATATCATTATTTTGTAAAACAATCGTTTAATTTGAAATTGTTAATTACAATTTAAAAAAAATTAAATTTTATCCGTTGAAAATTGAAAAAAAAAACTATCAAATTTTCGGAGTTTTCACCCGGTTTAGATTTCACCATCGTAAAAAAAAAACTCCCATTTAAAATCTACTCACCTCCTCCATTCTGCATAACACTCAATCGATCATCTTTCGTTTCACGTATCGCTGTCTGAATGCGATCAATTTGCGAATTGATTTTCTCGATTCGTTGATCCGACGGCAATTCTGAATAGATTTCTCGCCCCAACGTTTTCGCATTTCGTATCGTTTGTTCATTGTAAGCATTTCCCGGTTGGAAGTATAAGCCGTGGATAAACGGAGAGCCATCAAGACATGGTAAAACATCAGAGAGAACATCTTGGATACTCGCCATCGGGCTATCTCTAGGTTCCACCACCTGATCTACTTGCCTCGAATCATTAGACCAGGTACTCGCCAATGATTGTTGTGACATTCGATCCGTCTCTTCATCCTTCTTCTTCGCCGATCCTCCTCCTTTTCTCCAATTCGAAAACTTCTCCGTCACTTTCTTGAACCTGGCTCGTTTCGACAAATCCGGTGTGTCCAATGTCGGCGGTGATTGCATCACTAGTTCCTCAAGAATTTCAGTCGACGGTGTTTCAGCCGGTTCAGGTTCGGGAAGTGTCAATTCTTCGAAATTCGAGTCAGATGGGTTTTGAGATGTTTGAAGTGGAGAGCAAGCAATTCCACCCTGGTTGGCTTTAACAACACACTTATTGTGACAAATGACAAGACATCTTGAGCAACACGACGCGTTACGCAACCAGATTTTGCCACGACACATCGCACAAACTGTACCTGAAAATAAGATATTGCTGTAACTTTTAGACTTAAGTATTTTCAAAATGTTTGTGAGGAAAAGAAAGAAGGAGAATAAAATAAGACCCGATTCTGACATCAAAACTAAACAACCAAATGTTTTATTTAAAAAGAGAATACTCTACATTGTCAATAGAGCGCGTTTATGAATTCTTTTTCAGGCTAAACTGTAGTTTTACAAATTGATATAATTTCCATTTACTTATAAAAAAATCGATAAAAAATCATCTCGAAGAATATTTTCTGGTTGAATCACACGCTCAAAACCGGCACAATTGAAATTGTTGATTTTTGTATTTTCAAGGAAAAAAAAAACTCACTACTCTTTCCACCATACCACAATTTCCAATCATGATTCGACGGCGTCAATGCAGGCGGTGAGAATGGTCTTCCCGCTGGTGTCTCCGGCACCTTTACCATCTCCTCATCACTCTCCTCTCCTGAATTCAACGCTTTTCCCGTCGGGAGGCCATTGGGGAAGAACCTGAAGCCGAGTGTTATATCACCAAAGCACAATCGTGGATCGAATCCAGCATGTCGTGAGAATTCAGTAAGCGGATCTTGTGTAGATGATGTTGTGGGTGGTTCGATCAGATTATTTGCTTGTTTCAACTGATAAACTTCTCTGTGACAATTTGACAATGTCAATCTACAGTCATCAATAAGTTGTGGAATATACAAAGAGACAGTTCCCAATACAACATCTTTTGATGTCGATGCGGTCGAACTCGACTCTTGCGATGTCAAACTATCCGGTGTTGTTGAAGATTGTGGCGTTTTGACCTCCTTCGCATGAACAGTAACATTCAAATATTTCAGTTGACTACGATCCATTTCAAAGTGCAAAGATTGTCCCCACATCACATCTTTCTGAAATTGCACACTCTTCGTTGAGCGCGTTTTTGCAGCATTATTGGATTGCGAAAATGAAGGAGTTTTCGGTGAATCTGACAGCTTCTTCTTCTTCAACTTTTTCTTCTCCTTCTTCTCCGTCGGTGAGATTCTCTTCTGACTCGGCGATTTTTCCCTATCATCACATAATAATTCACCAGCATCCGCGGCATATTCAATACTTTCTCCACATATATCATTCTCTTTTCGTTTTTGAGGCATTAAATCGAGCACTTTTCGCTTTCCAGCTGCCAAAGTTGCCTGAATTTTCGCTCGTCTTGTGCTATTCTGCCGTTTTCTTGTCAAACTGGTCGTTTCGTCTTCTTCTCCAATATCTCCTTCAGTGTCGGTCTTGTTGGAGTTCATAGATGATAACGAGGCCACAGATCCAGTATTCTGAAAATAAAAAAGCTTTTTATTTCTATTTTTCAAAAGTGATTTTTAGGTTTTGAAGAAATATAGTTTTTCATAAAATGTTCACATTTCTAGAAATTAAATCACCAAAATTTCAAAATCGGTCCTGAAATTCATACTCTTTTTAAAAATCTGACCACAAAAACTGAGAAGAGAGCAGTTTTTCCAATCCTTGCTAATTCAGAAAATGAATATACTACTTTTTAGTTCATGAAGAAATTAAAATTGACCTTGAATAAAGCATTCTAACATACAAGTTTTATTTTGACTCATTTCCGTATCGGATATTGAAAATTTTATAATTAATCCGTCAAAATTCGTAATTTTTCAAAACCCTTACAGCTTGAAACATCGACAATCCTTTCGCCGCATCTGCTTGCGTCAATGTCCGATCCTTATCATCTTTTCTAGTCACACCCAATCGTTCACCATCCATCGGATTCCGCTCACGACCAAGACTCCCAACAAACATCTGACTGATCTAAAACACTTTTTTTTAAATCGAGATATATCCGAAGAGACAATCTAACCTCTTCTTCAACAGCAAAATCCGAAGTGCTCGCCATCACCGCATCGATAACTTTCGCATCCAGCCTACTCTCCGATTGTGTTCTTCGTAGATCGCAACTCGGTTGGCTGACGAGAAGATGAGGAACTCGCGCACTTTCAGCTCGTTGGACCGATGCAACTGCGGGTTTTTCGAATCTAGCAGCATCTGAAAAAATATTCATTGGTAGCTGGTTTCGATGATTTTTTCGCCACTGTTTTCACAGTTTTTTATGGCTTTTTTCTTCTTTTTTAAGCTTGACAACCTCATGATATCAACTTATGATAATTTATGGGGCAGTTTGAGCCAGATTTTTTTTATATATCAACTGCCCGGTAGAAAAAAATCAATAATTCAGCCCAAGGGAAAATAATCTCAATTTCATTTCAACTTGGATATCAGATTCCAGGAAGATTTAAAAAATATATATTACATAAATCGTTCTTTACCATTTCTTTGAAGTTCAAAAACCACAGAAACTCATTAGATCGCATATTACCTATTGATTAACAGCTTATATAATCACAAAACTGCAGTTTTTTCATAAAAGTTCAACGTTTTTATCGATTTTTCTTTATTTTTTGAAGATTGTTTAGATAGCATTCCTTCTCTAAAAACTGCAAAAAAAAAAATAGTTTTTTGATTCTTTTCTCTATGATGACCACTATCGTTCCATACATTCTTTCCTTCTCTCTCATTGATAACAATCTTTTTCTTCCCGAAACTAATCGGTTTCAGTAATTTGCTTCCTTTTTCTTCCAGGAAAAAAAAGAGATGGGTAAGTTATCATTCAGTGTAAACTAGTGACGCCCTTTTTTCTAATTACTATAAAAGACAAGTTGGTTGGGTTGGAAGGCATATCCACTGCCATGGACATCGACTCGCGAATCAAGGCATACCGCTTTGTCGGTTATGCGGCGTTGACATTCTCAACTATTGCCGTTTTGTCGGTCTGCGTTACTCTTCCAATGGTGTACAACTATATCCACCATGTCAAGAGAACTATGCACCACGAGATCATCGAGTGTAAGGCTGAGGCTAAGAAGTTGTGGGGTGATGTTTACACCATTCCGGATATTGCTGGAGCTCACAACAGAACCGCCCGTCAAGTCGGAAACGGACAATGTGAAGGATGTTGCTTGCCAGGAGCTCAAGGACCACCAGGAACTCCAGGACGTAACGGACGACCAGGAAAGCCGGGAGCACCAGGATTGAACGGAAACCCAGGACGTCCACCAAAGGAGCCATGTGAGCCAGTCACCAAGCCACCATGCAAACCATGCCCAGAAGGACCACCAGGACCAGCCGGACCACCAGGACCACAAGGAGGCAAGGGACCATTGGGACCACCAGGACCACCAGGACCAGGAGGACCAGACGGAGAGCCAGGAAACAAGGGACCAATCGGACCACCAGGACCAGTCGGAAAGCCAGGAGGTCCAGGAGAGCCAGGAGCCAACGGGGAGAACGGCGAGCCACAACCAGGAGCACCAGGAGAGCCAGGACGTCCAGGACAACCAGGATCTCGCGGACCACCAGGACAACCAGGAAAGGACGGTGGACAAGGAGGACAAGGAGAGAAGGGAGCCAGCGGAGAGCCAGGACAACCCGGAAGAGACGGACAACCAGGACATCCAGGTCAACCAGGAAAGGACGGAAAGCCAGGAGAGAAGGGAGTCTGTCCAAAGTATTGCGCTTTGGACGGAGGAGTCTTCTTCGAGGATGGATCGCGTCGTTAGACAATCGCCAGTCGATTACCAATTTTCTAGTCTTGCATTTAAAAATTGGGAGAATAAACTCGTTTTTCTTCCAATAATTGTTTCAGAAAAATGAAAAAAAAAACTGACCTAACGAGAAAACCGACGAGTTGACAGATTCGGTATTCGTATCCATAACAGATGATTCGAAGTTTGAAACACTGTGACGTCTTCGAACCACTTCGGCAACTGGAAAAATATAAAATAGCTGATAATCAGAGTTCAGTTTTGAGTTCATGGCGAGAACAATTTCTTAGGATAATTTTACAAGTGGAGTTGAAACTTTGCATTGAAAAATCACTAAAAATAAAAACACATTCTCGATAGAGCGCATTTAACAAACATTTGAATAGTTTCAAACCTCCTTTTAATTTTCAGGTTTGAATATTTTCAGCATCAGAGTTATTGAGTTTTGGATTTTGATTTTATAACCAAAAAACATTAAAAAATTCGTTTGATTCAATCGATGTCCTGGAGATTCAATTTGTAGTAACAAAAACTTTCATAGAGAGAAAAATTTATGTTTAGAGTTATTTGACCTGTAAAATTCGATGTTGATATCAAAATCAGACAACAGTTCTGCTTAAACTGAAATTATCCAAATAGCACATCGTGTCGAGATTTTTACCTTTATTCAGTTACTATTTTGGAAATTTTTGGACCGGAACTTATTGCAGCATAAAATTGAACATAGATCCTTTGTCCAGTGTTTTAGAGATATTTTATACTTAATTTTCTTATCAGATCCCTTAGAACAATAGTCATTTGTCAAAAAAACCCATTATTACACAGCAAAAAAAAACCCATTCTCACTTGATTGCGATGTCGACAAATGTTCATTGGCCGCCTCGACTTCTCTCATCGACGCTTCATCCGATGTTGTCGCTGCCAAGCTCGACGTGTCCGTCAAATCCTTTTTCACCACCTCAAAACCGTCGTCAACGTCCCGAACATCGCTCACTATTATCTCTTCGTCTTCTTAAAAATTAGACAAAGTTAATCTCACTTCATTCAGTTAGTTTTCTTTTGTTTTTATGAGTATGATTCTCGATCTACCTTTAGTATCATCCTCGTCAATATCATCCAAACTCCTTTCCACCAACACCATCAAATCTCCAATAGTTTGTTGTAAGAACCTTGTCGCCTGTCGTTCAGATCTAATCGGAACATTGTTTATAGCAACAAGCACATCACCTAGAACATAAATCACAGTTTAGAAACTTCGAATGTGAGTTATTGAAAAGTTACCTGGTTTGAAAGCAGCCTTATCTGACAAACTGTTGTCTTCAACGGTTAATACTTTGACAGGTCGGTTATTGTTTGTACCAGTTGTAGTTTTATCGAAAACCATTCCAATTGGAGTGCTGACATCGAAGCGAGAAAAAGTGAGGAGAACACTGACACAATGGCCGTGTTCTTCATTTTGAGTCAAAGGACGATGATCTGGAAAATTTAGACTTGAATGAGGGACTGTGATTAAAACTTTGAACATGAAGTATGTGAAAGAAAATATATTGGTTCGTGTTCTTCATTTTGAAGGCTACGATTTCAAGACAACGATTTCCTTTTTGAATACAAGTTCTCTTCAGTTTTTTTGGCAATTTATTTTTAACAAAAACTCACCCATACTAACTGTACAATAAACCTCATAGCTCTTCACTTTCTCATCAACCAGCGACGTTTTCAATCGACTACATTGTAACACAGTCACTTCCATACCACCCTCTAATTTCACATGGGATAGACTATCTAAAATACAATCAAATGATTAAACTCTTCAAAATAATGAAAATTAAAACTCACTAATCGGTGGACTTGCTTGAAATATCGGATTGGGAAAGAATGGTCGGTATCGGATTTTGTAATTCGGCCAAACATGTTTCCTTTGAAGTGATCGTCTGATAGCTTCTTTGATGATTGGAATGAGTCGTTTCAATTGATGTCCTTGGATTTGGGAGTTGATATCTGTTTCGAAAATCGGTGGCGAGACGAATGAAAATGTCCAATGATGATAAGGTTGGCGAGATAAAATTACACGTATCATTCCCGTAAGTTTAGTGATCTAAAAAACCAAAAATCTTCATTATTCGATAAAAAATTACTCACTTTTACTGATAGACTAGCTCTTTTTGAAATAAAAGTGGCGACATCGATCGAAGTCTCAAATCCACCCGAATAATCAATATCAATAACAAATGTGATTTTGTCAAATGTGTTTTTATCGTCAGCCATCTCGACGTTTTCGACGCGAATCGAATTAATGGTCATGAATTTGGTGCCTAGGGATAGTTCTCGAATGCGAATCTCTTGGATGAGTCGACCGGCGGCTGAACGAGTTGCTATGTCGTTCATCTCCATTTGAAGACGTTTGTGAACCCATCTGGAACAAGTTGGTTTGCTTTTTTTGATGTTCTCTCAATCGAAAATTAAACCGGCATGATTATTCCGAATTGTTCTCAGAAAAAAACAGTTTTACAATTCTAAATTTTCTAATTCGGAAGAAAAATTGAAAACAATCTATAGAACAACAGATGTTAATTCTTTACAGAACTATAGTTTCAAAAAATCTCCTTCAATTTTAAATGTACATTTACATTTGAACGTATAGATTTAAAAATCTAATCCCCTAACCGAGCTCAAAAACTCTACATACCTTCTCAACGCTCTCGTATCTTTATGCTCTTGGAATAGCATATGAAGAAGTAAACTGATCGAATTACACGACTCCCATTTCGAGATTCCTTGTCCATCTTCTCCAGATTTCAAGAATGTTCGAAGCTCTTCTGGGATTTGTACAGGCCTATATTGTTCGACAAACTCGTCTTGTGGTTGAAGTGGTGGAGCCCATGGATCAACAATCAAAATATACGCTATTATCAGGACCTAGAAGAATATTGAAATTTAGAAATGAACAGCGTAATAAACATTTAATGTCACGTTCAGTATTCTGAAATACTTAATCTGGAAGAGAATTTGAAACTAAAGTGAGTCGGAAATAAATATTTGCAACTGGCGAAATAGATTCTGTGCATAATTATCGCTCTGAATATATGGTAAATATTGTTCAAAACACTAGTGGATCCTCTAATTTCCAGGCACTGTGTATAAGAACCGAAAAAAAATCAGGCTTTAACTGAAAAAAAAAGTTTCGATAATTTTAAACAAAACTAATTGAATTTGTGCTAAAATCCAGTAAAGAAAAACAATCAGAATATTTTGAATAATTCTCATAATTGTTTGTTCAGTACGGCCGAAACCTAAAATCCTGAATATAAAATAAATTTCTGATCATTTTCAGGTTGAAATAATTGAATTTGAGGTAAAATGTATTCTGTTACATATAACTGACACTCAGAAACAGCTTCCAGATTTTTCAAAGGAACATTTTTACTTAGAAAAAAGCTTAAATTTACTTATTTTTTCAGTGAAAATTGAAAATTTAATATTCACCAAGCAGTTAGTAAAAATTTTTTCAAAACTGTTTGATCGAAAATTGCATTTTCAGCAGTGATGATAAATATTTTAACATATTTCCCAGGTTTTTTTCTTTTTTGATATTTTAAAAATTTTAAAAATAAACTTACAATGGCAATTCCAACAAAAACACCAACGAAAAATTGAATCATATCTATTGTCGTCAAAAATGACGACAATTTATTTGATTCCACTCCGCCTTTTTTATGGTTTCGCCCGGGTCAACGATCCTGAAAATAAGCTTTTTCTATTTCTTTCTCTTTTTTGTTGTGCATAGAGCAAAAGTTCAAGTTTTCTTTTTTTTTCAAGCTCGAAAAAAAAGGAAAGGAAACATCATCATAAAAAACACGAACGAAACAACAAAACAGTAGAGTATTTGCCTAACAACGATTGAAAATGCAAACAACCAAAAAAAAATATAGAAAGAACAATGTATTATGTCCTTTCGGGAAAATTTCAGTCAATTTCACGAGCCAAAAAAAATGGTTGTGTCGTTTTTTCACATTTTTTTCGAGAAGAGTGCATTGGTCGAAGAATGGAATGGAACGAGCAGGCAGAGTGAGAAGAAGGAAAATCAATTTTAAAATTAAAATTAGGGGATTGAGTGAGATGAGGTAAATCCTCGTCACTTTCTAAGAAATGATTCTATAGGACAAATAAGCGATGGTGGGAAAGTATACATTTTTAATGATATTTTTCTGAAAATCACGGATTTTCAAGTTGATGTTGAGCTTCACATTAAAGTTAGGAGCAGATTAACGACAGGATTAATTCCAGGAGATCATTAGGCTTAAAAATACACATTCTGAGGATGTATTTGAGAATCCCTTTCCTGTTGTATTGCTTATAGGATTTTTGGTTTCAAAAATTGCAGCCTCAGCCACATCAGTCACCAGATTTCAGAGATTTGTGTACATTTTGAGGTTAATGAGATGTTTAATTTTGAAGGCTGTAAACTTTTCAATTAAAAGTGCAAAACTAGCACCAAAAAAACTAATTTAATATGAAAACAAACATTTGAAGCTATGTGGGTGGATTCAGAATTTTTAATTAAAGGACGAATTTCAGCTTATTCGTCGTGAAATTAATGAAAAACTTTGGGATTTATCAGTGGAGATATTAAAAATCGTAGTTCCAGCAAGATCTTATTAATGTTTTGTTGTCTGAAACTTGCGCAAGGTTGCAAAATAATTACAGATGTTTCAGAAGAAATGATGCTGAAAATACATCGAAAAGTTTTTTTTGTAAAAAAAACGTCGAAAAAAATCAGTGAACAGGTAAATGTTTTTATCTATTAGCGTCTACTCTAGTTTTTCGCTAATTTTCAAACTCGTTTTCGTTTTTTTGAAGGTAAAATAAATTATTTGGGAAAACACGAAGTGATTTTAAGGAGGTTTCCGTAATTTTCTAATAAAGAAGGAAAATGACTTCATTTTTCTACAAAACACTAGTTTGAAGTCAAAATGTTCAATTTCGACAGAATTTTCAATGAACCTAAATTCAATTTACACGCAATTTTTGACCTAGAAAATAATTGAAGCCTTAAATACGATGTTTACAATTGAAAATATATGTATGTTTTATTAGCGCCTGACTCAGTCACATTTTTTCGACCAAAAAAAATGAAAATTTGTTTTTCTGCCCAATTAACACATAATCAAAAATCACCCCTTGTTTTTTTGCAACTTCAAAAATAAAAAAATCACAATCGAATTTCAAGGAAGGCTAATTGTTTTTGTGCTCACTTGCTCCCGAAAAAACAAAAAAATAATGCCGAAAATTCTATTGTCTAGCCAGAAAGGGAATCAATATCAGATATTTAGTCTCTAAAAATAATATATATATATATATATCTTCACAAAAAACACAGACAATAGAAGGGAGAAGGAAATGAAGAAGAGAAGCGAAATAAAAGAAAAACAACAAAGAAAATATATCTAGCATAAGGCGGAAAAAGCATCAGCATCAGCAGAAGAAGAAGAAGATGATGAGAAAGAGCAATGGTTTTTTATCTTGTTAGTGACAATACATAGATATACTACAAATTAGGTCACTTGTTGGTTTTTGGCGATTTTGAACTGTCAAATTGATCGAAGTATTTTTAAGAATAATATAATTGTTAGAAGAGGAATATTTTCAATATGAAGAACACTCGACCTAGATTTGAATTATGATTCATTTGAATCAGACCTGGGCCAGTTAAGAGAAATATCGTAAAACGTAAAAACGTGATTTTACGACTGCCAAAAAGCGTAAAAAACCGTAAAAAATTTCGTAAAATAATTTCTCAACCTATGATTAGAAATTGAGTTCATGAATGAAAAAAGTAAACCGAAAAAGCATTAAACAATTCAATTTTCAAAAAAAAAATCACTCAAAGTCTAACAGTCTTCGGATTATTCTTGAGAAACTTTTAAAAAAATTGAAAATTTTCGTTTTTTCTCAGAATTTTTTTTGGAAAATGAACAAATTTATGGAAATTTTCCTAACAAAAAAAATTTAAGGCAAAGTTTTTCGTAAGAAATTTTACGGCCCATGTTTTTCGTAAAAAACGTAAGCTGAAAAACCCGTAAAAAACGTAAAACGTAAAAAAGCCCAGGTCTGATTTGAATCTAGCAAAAAATGATGAAATAATGGGTAAATTGTAAGTTGATAAGAAAACTGAGATTATTCATTAGTCATCATTTGTGAGCTTGATTAATAAATTGGAAATAAAATTTTATGGCAGAAATAACTGTGACAAGACATATATATTACTCAAAGGAACATTACAAGAATTCATTATCACACAGCGACAAGCTGTTCTTGCTGAAAAATACGAACTTTCCCACAATGAGCTGAATCGTTTTTCCCCTCCCACATTAATCTGTAAACTATTGTAAGTAACCCTATTATTTTGCTGAACTGTTCGTTTTGTATAAATTTTCAAAACTAGTTTTTTTTTCCTTTTTGAAAAAAAAACACATTTTTATCAGATTTTTTTCAACGTTTGGGCAAAAACAAGAATTGTTTATGAAATTTGAGAACCTACTTTTATTTGACAGTTTGAACTGGAGAACTAAACTTAAAAAATAAAGAAAACAAAAGAAAAATTTGAGTACTTGAATCAATAATCCTTCGAGAGAAGTACACGAGGTGAAACGCGTGGCCGAACAATTCTTCAAGAGAACTACACGAGATTATTTATTTTCTTTTTCTTTTTCTCTCGGCCGCATGTGTTTTTTGTTGTGAAAATCGATAGTTTTGTTATTTTCCAGTGTGTCAAATGCCTGGAGAGAGCGATGGTTTGTCGCGCGAAGAGTTTTTGCTGGTCCAGGAGCAACTCTTGCAGTTGAGGAATCGGAATTATGAATTACAAGAGGAGTTGAAGAGAAAGACGAATGAGATTCAACAACTGTCGAGTAATAATCGGAATGATGCTTTTCAATTTGCTAGCAAGGTGAGTTGATTTGTTTTTTTCTAAAAACTTGTTATGATTTATGAGAAATTTTTATTGTAGTTAATAAATCGCACGCCCAAGAAAGATGAGAGAGATGCTGAAATCGAAAATCTTCGAAAGAAACTAGAAAATCAAGAAGATGAATTCAAACTCCAACAATCTACACTTTTCCAAGAAATGAACTCGGTAGGTAACTCTTTTGTTATTCAAAACATTTCAAAATCTCTATTTTTCAGCTATCCGCACAAAATAATGATCTGAAAAAACAAATTCAGTCATATTCTGATCATCCATTGGAAAAAGAACTAGCAAAAACTGAAGATAACGATGAAAACAATCAAAAAGTCAAAGAATTGCAAGAAAAACTAGAAGTTATGACGAAAAAGGCTGAAGATGGTGAAAAGTTGACAAGAGATCTAGAAGATATGTTGCTAGAAAATCGCAAAAAATTGGAGAATTCGAGGATAAAGTTAGCCGAAGCTGAAAGAGAACATGAAGAATTTGAAAAATTCAAAATTGAAAGAAAAAATGATATCCACAAAATCAGCGAACTCGAAGACGAACTCATACAGATGCAGCTAAAACTCACAGACACCCAGGAATCATCCGCTGGTTACGAAAAACTTGTAGAAGAGCTTAAAAATCGAGCAGCTCTGCAAGGTACTGAAATAGTGAGTGATCCTGAAGTTTTTATCAGATATTAAATTATATAAATTTAGAATGCGATGAAGATATTTTTGTCTGAAGCGAATACAAAAATTCAAGAAGAAAAACATCATTTTGCATCTACTTTGTTGAAAAAAGATGAAGAGATCAAGCAATTGAATGAAAAGTTGGATGTGAAAGGTTCAAATGAACTAGAGGAACGGATGTTTTTGCTAGAAACACGGTATCAGTTAGAACTTGAAGATTTGAAGAAGTTACATGAAAATGAAGCTCTCAACACCGATTTGAAAATTCAAAAACTCGAGGAGAAAATCAGAGGACAAGAGGAAGAAAAGAAATTAGCACTGAAAAAACAGTCAGCGATAATCAAGGAATTGCAAAAATCAGTGAAGGAAGAAAGAAAACGAGCGGATTCATATGAGAAGAAGAGCGAAGAGAAACATGGATGGCATGTTGTACAAGAATCCGATGGAAATAGTAGTCATGTGAGTTTTATTTGGTTTTTCAATAAATCTTTTGATAAGGATTATGAAACTTTGTTGCAGACGTATGATGGGAATGAGAGTATTTCGTCATTGTCAGCGATTGAATCGGAAAATGTGGAACTGATTACGAAATTGGCCAGTCTTCAGAAGATTAATTCGGAAAACATGGATAGAGTGAGTGTTTTTCTAAAATTCTCTAATTAAGTATTGCTCTGATAATCTAGATTTAGGTACTTCATATAAAAAGAGATTAATAGGATTAATATAAATCTCAAAAAAAAAATCTCAAAAATTCTTAATCAAAATAACGTATATAGGGCCGTACTTTATGATTTTATCCAAGGTTTTTCGAAATATACCAAAATCAAAGTTCTTAGAATGAAAATTACTTTACCTGAAATCGTATCAATTTTTAATACATCACCTAAAACTGAAGCTTGTGTTCATTTCTGAAAAATTGGTACAAAAATTTCGAAATTCGGAAAACTTCGAACGCTAATACTGTCAAAAATAATCTGATAAGAGTATTTTTCCAAAAAAGTAAAAGTAACGCTTTAGAATCACCTGATTTCACCGAAAAAAAATTGAGAGAAGCACATTTTTCATAAAAATATATTGATAATTTCTGGTTTTGATAATTTTAATTTCGAATAAATACTAATGCATGATTAATTTTAGAACTTATTTTACCTTACAAAAATTTAAACCAGTTTCTAAGTGTGAAAATCAAATTCTATATTCAAAGTACCTCTGAAAATTCCTAATTTTAGATTCTTCAACTCGAATCCGTGAACAGTCGATTAAGCCGTGAAGTTTTTGAAAAAGGAGAGCTCATTGAGAATTGGATACGCGAGAAACCCTTGTCATCATCTTCCCAATCTCAACAAACTACCTCACCGAGAAGTTTGGAATTCGCTGGGAATTTCAGAAAACTATTGACAAATTTGGGACAAGATCAGGGCGCTCAAGATTTGAAGGAGATGAATAAGAAATTGCAGCGGATGTTAGAAGAAACACTTTCGAAGAATATCATTCTACAGAGGGTGGGTTTTAGTTGTTATTCCCTTCGTAATATCATCAATTTTTAATTTTCCTGGTCTCTGCAATGTTTTTTGTTGCATTTTTAATACTATTTTATGTGCAAAAAAAATGTTGCAATTTTTTCAGGATATTCAAACGCTTCTGGAACGCACAGAAATGTAATGTAATGTAAATAGGTTTTTTGTTTTTCTGTATAATTTTTGTACATATTTTACTCACCCTATAATTATATCGAACAATAATAATTGCCCCTCCATGTTGCATTTTTCTACTTTTTTTTGTCATTTTTAGAAAAAAATAAAATCGTTGTTTTCAATTTCTCTTTATTCACCTAGAAAAAACTGTTCAGAATTCAGGTTTAGTAGTATTTTTTGTTTTTTTCTACAGAAAATTTTAAAAATAAAATTTAGGCATGGAAATCGAGGTGCCTGGGGGATCGGCGAGTTTGGCTGAAAGTGGAAGTGAGCGGAGTTTCAGTGTGCTCCAGGTTGAAGAACTGCCAGAAGAAGAGTCGGATAATGGAGTTGAAGAAGAAGAAGAGGAGGAATCAGCGGAGCATTTATTGGAGAGATTAATGCAATTACCATATCAAGTTTTTATATTATCCGAATCAGGAAGACCTATTTTTGTAAAGTAAGATTTAATTTTTGCAGAAAAAATATGTTCAGGCGAATTGAACACATGAAAGTATTGAAAAATGAATTCAAATAGAGAATTATTTTTAAAAAAATCGAAAACCCGAATTTGCAAAATTAAAAATAGGAAAATGTCTCTTCGTTGCGTGACCTTTTTATTATCGAGATGTACCTTTAATTTTCGTAACCGTATAGTTTTAGTTCAAAGATTTCTTTTTCTTTGAGATAATTTTAAGCTACGTACTGAAAATCGCAATACAAAAAATGAAAATACTCAAACTATGATATAATACACTAAACGACGTGAACATAAATATTGACAATTCTCAAAAATTCGCCCGAACTTCAAAATTTGGTAATTCTACAAAAATATTCGAAAAATTGTCACAGAAATAAGTAATTCTTATTGTAATCGTACCAAATAAATGTTACGAACTACGAAAAAAAAAAAAGAATTCCCAATTCGGAGGAGTCAAGAAATTGCAAATTCATGAATATCTAAAAACCTATTTTTTGCAGTTCTGGAAACGAAGAACAACTATGCTCATTATTCGCGGTGATTGGTATTTTTGTGGAACGAATACGGTTATGGGGAGATAATCTGATAACAATCTCGTCGAGTAACAAGTATATACAATTTCTACACAAGTCACCGCTAATTTTTTGTATTGGTAAGTTAAATTTCTCAATTTTCAAAGACACATACAAAACAAAATTAAAATCACTTTAAGTCTGATCTTTACTTGGTTGCTCTTCTGCTCCTCCATCTCTTTCATAGCTGATCACAAGCCGAAGAACTCCATCCGGTTTAGCTTTGAATGCCTGAATTTTCTCAAAAATGGTCTTTTTTTTAAATTATACTCACTTCTTTATGTGTTTTAGCAGTTGTTTCGACATGATACAATCCGATATAATGAGTATTTTCGGGAAGAGCTATTGCGGTGTCATTGAGGGTAAATTTGATGAAAAGTACTTGCTCAGGCTGAAAATTTAGACCGTTTTGCATACTAGATCCCTGTTTCACCTACCTCAATGAACACAATCGATGGTTGAATTGTGAACATTTTATTATCCGTAGACTTTATTTTGATACAATGTCTTTTCTTCAACTCATTTGTGATACGAAGTTCCGAAAATGCCGGATTTGGAACAATGTACTTGAATCGGATTTCTTGTGGTTCAACTTTTAGTTGAAACGCTGGCTCGTTTGGTAGATTCGCGATTTTCACAATTTTTCGCTCGTCCTTTGCTAATTCCGACTGATTAATGTCCACTTTTTGACCCTTTTCTGACATGTTTAAATGTTAAAAATGAGGAGAAGAGGAAAAATAAGATCACGCTGAGACGTATATTCTTATAATCAGTGACCCTATAAAATGTTTTTCGTTCAAATACTATTTTTCAGTCTCAAAATACGCTGAAAAGCTTGATGAACAACTGGATGTGCTGTTCGAACAAATCCTATCAATCCTCTCAAAATCACAACTCGAAAATGTTTATAAGAAAAAAGGCGACAATTATGACCTACGAAAATTACTACGAGGAACTGATCGATTAATCGAGTCAAGTGTTTCATCCTGGAGAGGATCACCCATTTCATTCGTCGATTCTTCAATATCAGTTATACCAATGAATCCATCGGATAGGGAGTTTCTTGCGAACACAATGTCTGGTTGTTTAGGAGCTGCCAAGTTGGAAGGTGCTCTTTTCGGAATCATGATTGCTCATCGACAAATCGCTTCGTATGTTAGATTCAAGGTAAGGAATACATTTCTTTCAATGGGGTCATTCAATGGAAAATTTTAAAAAGAAAGTGTTCAAAATCGAAAATTCATAATTTTCGCTAATCATTGAAAATTGAACTAATTTCGAATTTCAAGATCAGAACACCAAGTTTTGTACGTTTTTCTTTGTTTGTCGACTAAGAAATGAAACTTAATTTTGTGGCTATTTTCCAGAATTTTAATTTGGTTCAGGAGAATTCTCAAAATTCCAACCTGATTTTCCAGATTTCAGACGGGCTAGCATCTCATCGTTGTGAGACCCTCCATTCTTTTATCATACCTTCTGATTTTAAAAAAGTTATGAAAAGTATTCTAAATATAAGGTTTATTAGTTGAATAACCCTCATATTGATCACAAAACCCGTACTTTTTCAGAAATATATAATGCATCCACGTGACATGAATATTGTAATCAACTTAGTATCTGACAAATCTGTCCAACTTACTGATGCACAAACATGGACACCTATTTGTCTACCAAAATTCAATGATACGTAAGTCCATATGAAATCCTAAAAACATTTAGAGGAAATCTTGAATTTCAGCGGTTTTTTCTACGCGTATATCGCTTATCCATGGCAATCACAGGGTATTCCTGCGTGTCTTGTGCTGTTGTCGGTGAAACGCGATCATTTTGATGGATTGAATGAGGTAAGTAAAACAAAACTGGTCAAAAATGAGCCGGACAAAAAGAGCCGGACTGCTCATTTGGGTCCACAACTCTTTGTAATGAAAACCTACAGCTCAGAACCAGTTGAATCCCGCAGTAGATCGGCCTAAAAATACAAAAATCCTAAACTGGAAACTTTTTTCAGATTCATCAAAGTTTTAAATTTGGCTATTTGATTTTACACTGGTAAGAACTTGAATTATATTCTAATTTTGCCGAAAAAAATTCAACCTGTAATAGTCGTTCACAAATCGCTGCCATCGGACTACTGTATTTTCAGTTTTCCTACTCGAAAATAAGCTTCACGGAATAATGAAACCATGAAATAAGAAGTTCCGTATAGTGTTTTTACACGTATAATTCGAATTTGATATTGAAAATCAGCTTAAGTTTCATTTTCAGAGCAAAAATTTATAGATTATCAATAGAGCGCGTGTTACCGATCTGTGAAAGGCTTATATACGAAAAGTTACTATAGTTTTCCAAATTGTGCCCACAATATAATTCAAATTTTGAATAAAATAATTTGATTTTCAGAAAACTGAAAATGATTTTAAGATACTTCTCCTCGAATGCTTAACCCCATAATCTAATGTTTTCAGGTGAAAAAGTCGATAGTCAACAAGTTGGAAGGAAACACCAAGTTTTTCCAAAACTTCTCAGCCGCCGTCACTTCTCCGAATCTATTTAACATCTCCCAGGTATTCTAACCCACCCCACAAAATCACCCCATTTCGAATTTATATTCAGATTGGCACAATGAGTGAATCATTATGGTCGTTTATTTATCTCAATCATTCATCGAAACAAGTTTGTATATCTGCGTCAAAGTGAGTTTCGTGTGAACTCTTCTCTTTCCAAAACACTTGTAGTTTAGTCACCCAAATTTGTGTTGTTTTTCCCACATTGTTCGATTTTTTGGTGTGGGATAATGATCTCATAATCACAATTTTCAGAGTGCCATTAATAAGTCGAGAAGAACGATGGATATCTCGAAGCGATATGAGAATAGCGGCAGCGACATCGTCCAAACATGCACATATGAGAACACTTTTTGTGAGAGGAACGAGGCATTGTCTTTTTGTTTGGGTAAGGAATACAAATATCAAAAAATATTTAAAAGAACAGCGCTGAAAAATGAACCAATTATTAAACCTTATTCGATATCCAGAGCTAGAAAAAACAAGTATCCTGTAAATATCGTCCAATCATGCGAGATAAAAACTACTCAGATTTGCTCTTTTTTCACTTTTCCGTGTTTTTTCTCAAAAAAAAGTATATGTTACTATTTTCCGGAAAATGAAAATTCACTGAATTCAAACGGACATCGTAAGATTTACGATTTTGTCCATAATTAATTAGAAGCTCATTTAAAATTCGTATTTCATAGTGACCAAAGCTGGTTGCTCATTTTTCTTGAGATAAATTTTACTATTATTTTCACTATTGGCCCATAACAAACTAGAAGCTCATTTTAGATTTTCATTAGAAGATGTTTTCAGTCTAGTTTTTTCTGAAATTCAGACGGATTCACATATTTTGAGATTCAACTAGTTTAAATCTACTTTCCGAATTTCTTCCTTTTACTCTAAAAATTTAGGCGTCTTTCTTTGAAAAACCGCTTTCAGAAATAATGATCATTAGCTTCTTAGCTGTAAAATTTTAAGTCAGAATCAGATTATACAGTTGAATAACCTCAAAACAATTCATTAAGTTCCTTATGAGTTATTCAGGGGTTTGGAAATATTTTACTACTAAAAACGGAAATTAACTAGATGTTCGAAATCAGAAAAATCTTCAAAATCTTGTTTCAAATGTTAATTTCATCCTAAATCATGAAATTCCAACCTGAAAAAAATTGTTTCACATTTAGAATTTTCAATTTTTTTGTGCTATACTTAAAATTTCAAAATTATATACGGCTTCTTAAAATATTTTCAGAGTTTGTCATTTTCTGTTTTTCAATGATCACTTTCTTGGTTAACTCAACCTGTTCTAAATTATTCAAACGTCACCATTAAAAAAGTGCGTGTCTACCGATCATTGGTTAGCTGTGAATCACTGTCATAAGGTTACAGTGGTTTATAAATTTTTTCAAATCCCCCTTTTTATTCATTTAAGCCTTCAGGCATATGGTTTCTTTGAAATCGAGATTTTGTTTTCTTTTTTTTTCGGAAAACCCTCAAAAACATGTCATCATGTATTTATAAACTCTGCTTCTTAATATATTTTATGTGGTTTATCCGCTTTTTTTTCGTAGAAAAAACATCCCAAATCTTTTCCAACAATGCATAAGTTTTTTGTCATTTTTTTTTCTTCAAATCTGCAAAAATATGTGTCACTTGCACACAATTGGTTCTAAAGCTTCCTTTTCCCCTTTTCATATGAATGATCTCATAATGTTATTTTTGCTGGCGATGAAAATAAATGGACAAAAAAAAACTAAAGTGATTTTCACACGAACGGCAAATTTCCGTTAAAAGCCTGAAGTTCATTAGCGTTGGCTTTTTCTCATTTGAAAAAAAATAGGAGTAGGTCTGAGAAAATCGGGTGTGCATGTGCATGTGTAAACAAAAACAGAAAATAATTGAATTCCTATCGCACTTGATTTACGATTTAATTAAATTTTCGTTCTCTTTTACAGGTTACCGATATGTTCTCACTTCATTGTACATTTGGACCATTTGTCACTGCAACATTGGCATTTCAGATTGTTGAAAAATTGCTGAAATCGCTGAAAAGTCATGAGCAACGATATTTTATTATTAATACGACCAGTTTTTGAGAGAGTTAGTAATTATTTTTGCTAGAATACCTTAAAAACGTTAAAACCTGCAAAATCTTTGAAAATTATCTTCATGTACGAGTCGGAATCCAAATTCAATTTACTTCAAGTGAATTTCAGATATTTAAATATTTTGCACAGGAAAACTGGAATTACAATATCCCAGCATTGATAAAATTTTGGAGCATTTATGAAAAAGAGTAAAACACTTTTCAAAACCACCTGATTTCAAAACAGAAGCCAGGCAGGCCAGATGGATATTTCATTTTTATTCAGAAAATTCGCGCTCAGAAAATATTTTATGCTGAAATTTGAAATAACCACATAAATACGCCCGACCAGAGAAAATGAAATGACTTTAAACTTCAAAATGAGATTCGCAACTTAAAAATGATCATTAAGTTTTCACATTTTTTATTTTTTATCGTCAAAATTCTGAAGTTGAGATTTTCGAAATTCTGATAGGACATTTCTCGGTCACGAAATCACAAATGTTTTTGAGCTACATTTAGAATTAGATCCTAACACTATTTCGAACTCGGTTGGGGTTCCAAAACTTTTTGGACTCAAAATTCGAAGAATATTCTTTTCTATTATCAAGAGCCTTTCTTCTTCTCCTCTACCATTTTTAATTTAACTTTAATTCAAAATTTCGGAAGCTATTTTCCAAAATTCTCTATCCTATAATTATCACACTTACCTAATTTCGAAACCAGAACTATTTCTGGAAAGGTTCTTCGAACCTTTAAATCCAAATCTGATGTCAAGATATACCGGAAATTCCCCCTCTAAACCAAAAAAAAATGTTCAAAGTTCGACCTTTTTCATTCACGTAACCCTGACTTGATTCGAATCAACTTGAGCTCTAAAAAAACACTTTTTTAATATTCAAAATCACATTTTCAGATCGGGTTCAACTTGCCAAATAATTTATTTATTTATATGTTTTAGTTTTTTCTTTCTTTCTTATTCAGTGCCTGTTTTAAGGTACTGTAGCACACATTTTCTCATCGTTGATACTTTGATTTATTTATTTATTTACTCTGACCTTTATAAAATATTCTTTTATTCTTTTCAACTTCCCCCCAAGAAATTACCTATTCTTCTATGTTTCAAAAAAAAAACGCCTACGGGGGCTCTTTTTTTCAGGCTCCGCCCATTTTCTCATATATAAGGAGAGAATTCGAGATTTGTTTTGTTGTTCTTAGTTCTTATTAAAAATTTATGGTTCTAAATAATTGAAAATTTACGCCCAAAAGTTCTTTCTACAGTACCCTTCCTAATTAAAATTTTCTATTCTTTCCCAATTTCAGGTAAAACAAAAATGCGCACCTTTATATTTTTCGCTTTTCTGATTTCGACTATTCTGGCTCTTCCATTCTTCAACTCTCCAATGGTGAGTGGGTTACTGTAGATGTATTACAGTATTTTATCGATTTTAGGAAAGAACTCCATCTCGCCAATGGTCTCTCAATGGTGATTATGAGCTTGAAGTTCCAGAGAATACCCGATACATCATGTCGAATCGAATGAGAGGTTGAATTTTCTCAAAAACATAAAATGCTGAAAAAAAAACTCTTGGTTGAATGAATAAAATGTTTCTTTGAAAGAGTTTTGGAGCATTAAAATCTAGCGAAATTACTGACAAAAAAAGACAAGTAGAGGCGATGTACATGAGGAAGGTAAAGAGGGTGACTAAAAAATGATACAAGGTACGAAAAAGGGGGGCAAATTATTAAAAAACTACAGCCGATCTTTTGTCTCGTTGTTTTCCGCGTGCTTGTTTGCGATACTTGTCTGCTGCTTCGTGAACTGCCATCTGAAAATAAAAACAAGATTATGGATGGGTGAATAAAGTTAATTAATATATATTTCATACTTGTAGGTTATGAATAGGTTATACTTTTATTTTCAGAACCTTACTTAGAAAAATCATTTTTCCAGGGTTTAGCAGGAAATAATAATTCTTGCATTTTTGCTAGGGTACCATTTTTGTGGAAAATTTTTTGTTCAGGATACAGATTTCTTCGACTCGGACGTCAAAAAAAGTTAGATGTCTTACAGAACTGCGAAATTCAAGAAAGATATTGCAAAAGAGTCCTCTTAGAACCTGTTTTAAATACTAACGATCAAAAAATTGAAATTATATTTTAGCCTCCCAGATTTTAGCTGCTTATTAATATTATTAGATTGTGAATGACACTTTCCAAAAAATAATTCTGAAAATGAGCTCCTATATATTTGGTTTTTATTCAAAAATCGCTGTCATAACAAAAAATTTGCCTTTCGTAATAATAAACCCATAAAATATAATTTTATGGGCAATTTTATAGGTAGGTTTTTTTGTGAATTGAGAAATAACCAAGAACTCACCAGGAGTCAGAAAATTCTACATTATCAACAGATAATTTAGTTTGTTTAACACGGTCATATAGAACTGTTCATACTCACCCTTTCAGCTTTACTGCCTCCAATATGTTCGTCATCTTCTTGCACATTTCCCAGTTGAAAAACTTCTCGAATAACCTCATTCGTTTGCAAATGTCTCATCATTCCTCCATGCAATACTTCACAACACAAATCATAGAACATTTTGCTCGAACAGCTCACAATCTCCAAATGCTCTTGTCCAAACTTAATCTTAACATGTGGTGGATCATCATCTTCATTCATAAATGCGAAAATGTCTCTGAAAAAAAAATATTTTGAAATTTGAAAACATTTAAAAGGGTTTTTTCTTACCTAAAGGTATATCTCTGAATCCGTTTCTCTTTCTTCGTCTTCTTTTTCGTTGTATCACACACCAGTTCATCTAAGATATCCAATACATTTTCGTGATTCGGGAATTTGAAACCGGGCCGAACGTTTGAGAAGAATTCGAAGAGGAAGGCGAGGGCTTCACCGGCTGAGATTCTAATTTCTAGTTGTTCAGCGGAGAGGAATTGAACGATTTTTGGTTGGTCGGATATGGCTTGGGTAATTGCCTGATGATCAGCGTCCTGGAATAGATTTGATTAGAAAATAGCACTGGGAGCATGAATTTGAAAATTTTTAATGTTTCTAGAACTGAAAAAATTTAGAAAGTCCTTTTTGAATTTTATGTTTAATACGTTCATACATAAAAAGGGGCACCACCTGGTATTATGTAGGGGTTCTAACTTTTCTGGATATTTTGTGTGGAAAGGGTTCTAACTTATGAAAATCAGCTAATTATGTAATTCGAGGAACACAAAAAAGGGACCATGAACAAGAGAAGATGATTTACCACAGTTTATAACTCAAAAATTGGTTTAATAAGAGTTTTCACGGCCCGTTCAGCGTTCAAACTAGTCTAGAACCTATTTTTTCGGCACCATATTATCTCAAATGTGATATTTTTAAGAAAAAAACTAGTTTTTGAGGGGAATGGTTCTAATTTTTAGGATTTTTTGGGTCGGAGATGTTTTAACTTCAGTTTACCAATGGGGGACCTTTTTATGTATGAATACGTTTTAAGGTTTTTGGAAAATTATTAACTTACCAACAGAAGAAGGCACCAGGAAGTCAAAGAAGCGGTGAACAACTTGGAATTCGTCGAATTCATCTTAAAAGATGACCATGCAAACTGACAAGCTTTCAAATTACTCGCAATAATTTCATCCTCCGAGCATGACATTCTTGAAACAATTCCCAAAGCACACGCACATGCAGTTCGCAAACTTGGATCTTTTGACGAATCCATGAGAATCGGTCTCATTTGTGCCATTGATTCGTCAATCAGGTCACTGATATCTTCTCCAGTTTGAATTGAAACAAGTGTTAATAAATTGGCTAATGATTGGGCTTCTGTACTTGTCTTATTTCCTAATTTTGAGCAGAGGCTAACTATTGTCATCTGAAAAATATTTTTTTTTAACCCGTAATTTTGTGCCTATTAAATATACCTTATTTTTATCAACGAATTCTGGCAAAAATTGTGATGTTAGGGCATAATTCAAATTGGCAAGAGCCGCCGTGCGGATCGTAACACTGAAATTTATTGGTTTTTTTTAAAATTATGAGTATGAATAACTCACTTTTTGTGTTGCGCATTATCCAAATTGTCCATTAGCTTATCCAGAACATCGTCGACGTCTTCAACTTCGCCGCGGACGCTGTTCAAGTCGTCGTCGATGCTGAATTCGCTCTCATCACTATCCGAACCTTAAAAACTTGTCAATAAATACTGTTCAATTTAAATATTAGGCTTACCACGTCTGCCACTTCTTGCGGGACCAGTGTAGGCATCTTTTTCCTTATTCTTATTACGACTTTTGCCCATTTTTCAGCTGAAATAACGGATTTTAAGCTTGACGTAAAAAACTAAAAATAAAACGCATGACTACAAACGAGCAAATTCGCTCCAACGCAAACGTATTTTTATTTCTCAAAAATTTTTGCGAAACACTCAAATTTTCTCATTTTGCACATTTTCGCGTTTTTTTGTCTAAAATTGAAATTTTTCGACAGTGGATTGAACAGTTTACTCTGAAATTATTGAATTCCGTTTTTGAAAACATCGTCATTGCTCACGTTCTGTTTAAAATGAACAATTTAGGCCATGGCTGTAAATTTGGATCAAATTAATAAAAAATGGCAGCAAGAATTGCAGGATTTTGTCGAAAATAAAGATGCGAAAAAGTAGGTTTTAATGTTGAGCAGAAAATATATAAATGAGAAACGGTTTGGACTTGATTTTGGCGCTAAAAATTGCAGTAGAGCAGATTTAACAATTAGAAAAGTTGCCTTAAGGAAGTTAAAACCCAAGTTCAAATCGGCATCTTTCGCTCTATTGATAATGCAAAATTTTTTGAATGTAGGCTAAGTTTTTGAAAAATTTTGATACAAAAACTGGACTGTCCAAAAAATGCTACATTTCATTAACGTATTTTCATTTCAAGAAACCTGTTTTTGAGAGTAATTGATACTCAAAATTAAAACTACAGTATTTTCATGAAACCGATTAATTTTCGGACTGTTTCAACAGCGTTATACCCTCCCAATTAATAACAATGAAAATTTTCAGCATTCTCCCAGAGTCTGGAAAACGGAATATTCTTATCACAGCAGCTCTCCCATATGTTAATAACGTCCCTCATCTCGGAAATATCATTGGATGTGTTCTCAGTGCCGATGTCTTTGCAAGATATTGTAAACTTCGCGGTCACAACACATTCTACGTTGGTGGAACTGACGAATACGGAACCGCCACGGAAACCAAAGCGCTTCAAGAAGGCGTAACGCCACGTGAATTGTGTGATAAATACCACGCGATTCATAAACAAATCTATGAGTGGTTCGGTATTGATTTCACACACTTCGGAAGAACCACAACCGATGATCAGACTGAGATTTGCCAGGATATGTTCTTGAAATTGCATAAAAACGGATTTACTTCAACTAAATCAGTTGATCAGTTATTCTGCGCAGGTTGCGATAAATTCTTAGCAGATCGTTTTGTGACTGGAATTTGTCCAACTTGTGCATACGATGATGCTCGCGGTGATCAATGTGATGGTTGTGGAAAGCTCATCAACGCTGTCGAATTAAAAGAGCCAAAATGTCATATGTGCAAGAAGCAACCAGAAGTCAGACAATCTACGCACATTTTCTTGAATTTGGATAAATTGCAAGAGAAAACCACTGCTCATTTGGACAAAGAATTGGCGAAAGATGATAATAGATGGTCAGCAAACGCCGTTGGAATCACAAAAAGTTGGATGAAACTTGGACTGGATCCACGTTGTATCACAAGAGATTTGAAGTGGGGAACACCAGTACCATTAGATGGATTTGAGAAAAAGGTAGAACTCAGTGAAAAGGGCAATAATTTATTAAGCAATGTACAATGATTCACAGTTCTTGGATTCTTCTTTGACTTCAAATAGATTTTTTTCCTCAGTCACAGGGTGTTTTTCATGAGGTGCCGCCATCAAATAATCATTCTTACGCTTACTGATTGGTGGATCCACATTATTTTTGATATATTGGGCAAAACTAGAACTCCTCTTACATCCTCTGCACCTAGAATGGTTAATATTATCTTCAAAAAATATAGAAAAAAAAAACCTGAACCTTAATTTCAAATCAGAGCCATTTTCAGAATTCGTTTTCTTCGTTAAGATCAATCGTTCCTCACATTTCACACATGGCACATAGTTAGGAACATCATAGACATTGTTATTCCATGTGACTTGTACTTTTTTTGGGAGATGTTGGTTGAGAGCGGCGAGAAGTTTATTGCCAGGTTCATGAAAATTGTATCATAAAGAAAATTAAATTGAAAACTTGAATTTTTCTATCTCAGTCGGGATACTTATTCATTCAAAATTGTTTTACGAAAATTTAAAAGAAAACTTACATATATATTTGCATCAAATCGTTTTCTCCCTTCAACAATATATTCTTGACATGCATATTCAGAAATTTCACATCTTTCGCTTGCCAATAGAAATTTTGGTAGTTCGTTAATCACAGCTTCACTTGGCTCTTCTACCGCTTTTTTATAATTCTGAATAATGTTTTAAAAATTTTACCTGCGAATCTAAAACTCACAATAAGCCTACTCAAATTTCTATACAATCGATCATTAGATTCTGACAATTTTTCATTTCGATAAACTTTTGAGAGCCTGTTCAATTGAGGAATTCCTTGATATGGTTTATAAAATTCATGGTAAGCGATATTTTGTAGTACTTGAGTATATCGGTCTTCCTCATCATCAATTATTATAAACCTTGGAGTCACAACTTTGAAGGAGTTTCGTTTTGGTGGGAATTTTTGAAGCTTCTCATGACTTTCAGCGATGACGTTATCCATTCTAGATAAAATCGGCAAATCATCGAATTCGAAACTGCTTTCGCTTTTTCTCGATGTGTCGTCGACGTCTAGAAGTTAATTTTTGGAATATAATTCTATGAACAGCAATAAAAATACCTTTCTGTTTGACAAGTGTAAAATTTTCTAGACATTCAAGAAAATTATCCTGAAATAAGTTCATTTCGTTATGCATTTCCATTTTATAACTTACATTTGATGATGAATTCATATTGCAAAATAAACTTCACATCTTGTTTGCAATAAAACATCGTCTTTACAGTTATTGTTCGCTTCGAGACACAAGCAAACAAGCGCTGTGTACCTTTAAACAACAAAAAAAAGTGATTGAAGCTTCGAACGTGTTTTTTTTTTCAGGTGTTCTATGTGTGGTTCGATGCTCCGATCGGCTATCTGTCAATCACAAAGACAGTGTTGGGGAATGATTGGGTCAAATGGTGGAAGAATCCAGAAAACGTGGAACTGTTCAATTTCGTTGGTAAAGATAATGTCGCCTTCCACGCTGTCATGTTCCCATGCTCTCAACTCGGAGCCAACGATAATTACACTATAGTTAATAATTTATGCGCCACGGAGTATTTGAATTATGAGGATACGAAATTCAGTAAATCCAGGGGAACTGGTATTTTCGGCGATGCTGCTAAAGAAACTGGAATTCCTGCTGATGTTTGGCGGTTTTATTTGTTGTACATGAGACCAGAAAGTCAAGATACCGCTTTCAGTTGGGATGATTTCGTGTTAAAAGTGAGTTCTGATATTGAACTCTCTCGAAATATTAATTATTTTTAGGTCAACAGTGAACTTCTCAATAATCTTGGAAACTTTGTGAATCGAGCACTCTCCTTCCTCGCCAATAACTTCAATGGAAAACTTCCTGAGATGAAATTAACAGAGGAAGACGCTCAAGTTTTGTCTGACATCGAAGAGGAATGTGTTCAATGGGATAAACAATTTGATGGTGTTCATCTCAAGGATGCAGTTCGAACTATTTTGAACGTATCTCGTCGTGGTAATCAATATATGCAAGCGCAGACCCCATGGGTTCTCATGAAAGGCGATGAGAAGCAAAAAGAGCGAGCTGGAACGATCATTGGCGTCGCCGCCAATATCGCATACCACTTGGCGATTCTTTTGCATCCGGTTATGCCACAAGTATCTCTCACTATTCGACAACAATGTGGATTGGAACAATTACCATTATTCTCGGCATTTCCGAGATGTTACTTAAAACCAGGACACACTATCGGAACACCTTCTCCATTGTTCGCCAAACTTGACCCTGTTCAAATCGCTGAATTCAAGGCGAAGTTCGGTGGTGATGGAAGTGCGGCGCCGGTTCAAGAAAAACCGAAAAAGGGTGGAAATGAGAAGAAGAATAATCAGAAGCAAGATAAAAAGGCTGGAAGTGACAAGAAAGAAAAAGCTGGTGAGTTATAAAACAATGTTAGAGTTACAAATACAAAAATGGTTGGTGGTACGGTCAGAAGCTGAAAAATCAGAGTTTTTGTTTGATTTTCAGCCTTTTACCGCTATCTCAACCAATTTATAATTACTAATCACTAGAGAAAAAAATGTAAACTATGCCTCTGAAGATCAAAACTTGATACACTATCAATCGTTTTCGCACTTGTCGTGTGTGTCCTTTCTATTTCTTTTTCTCAAGTCAAGAAAAATCCACTAATTCGGCCCATGATTTTGGTTATTTTTGTAGGATGGAGAATGAGCGGGAGAAGGAAACAAGCAATGGTCGCCGAATTTTTGGATTTTTCTATTTCTATTCTATTCTTATATGTGTCATCTTTATTCTCTTATTCTTCTTCTTGCATGCACCCCAATGTTCTCAGTTCACGGTTTGTTTTTTTCAGCAAAAATGTCTGCAAAAGTGTTCCCTGCCTTGGCCAAAAATCAAACTGTTATTCGACAATTGTTGGAAGGAAATTTGAAGAAGTTTGAGCAAGCTAGTGAGTTTTTCAGAAAAATTAATTTTCAATGCAAGAATTTGGTTTTTAGGACAAATCTTCCAAACTCAACAATTGGCCAAGCTTGAGGCGGAGAACAAGAAACTTGAAGCTGAAATCAACGGGCTCACAAAACAACTCGAACAAGTTGAAGTTGCCGCTGGAAGTGAGTTTCAGAAGTTTCTTATCTATTCAAAAATCCGAATTTCAGTCAAACAAATTGCTCGACCAAAAGTGAATGGAGCAGCAGCAGCACCAGCTCCGGCGCCAGCATCAACATCTGCTCCAACTCCAGCCCCAGCTCAAGAACAACCAAAGAAAGACAAAGTAGCAGCACCGAAAAAAGCCGCCAAGGGTGGAGCTCCAGCCGCCGCTGCCGCTGATGATGTTATTGATATTGGTCGATTGGATTTGAGAGTTGGACGAATTATCAAATGTGAGAAACATCCGGATGCCGATGCGTTGTATGTTGAGCAAATCGATGTAGGAGAGGAGCAGCCAAGAACTGTTGTATCTGGATTGGTTAAACACGTTCCATTAGATCAAGTATGTTGGAAAGAAGAGCTCAGAGTCCCGTGCTCATAATACACTAGATCTCTAATCATTACTGTTTCAGATGCAAAACCGACTTGTCGTTGTTCTCTGCAACTTGAAACCAGCCAAAATGCGCGGAGTCGAATCTCGTGCCATGGTCATGTGCGCCTCTTCACCCGAAAAGGTCGAAATCATGGAAGTCGATCCATCAAGCGCTCCAGGAACCCCAGTCACTTGTCCACCATCGGTTCATCGTCCAGACGCACAATTGAACCCAAAGAAGAAGGTTTGGGAAACTGTTGCGGAAGACTTGAAGGTGTCGGCCGAAGGATTCGCTGCATGGAAGGGACAACCTTTGCTAGTCGGAGGAGCCACTAAAATGACCGCTCCAAGTCTTCGAGGTGTTTTTGTTAAGTAATTCATTTTTGAATCCTGGTTAATTGGGATTTTGAGTCATAGGTTCGTTGCTGTTTGTGCTTTTTAATATATTGAACCGGTTTATTACGAAAATATATCATAAATTTATTGTTTGTTCAATATTTGTTTTCTAATTTTGAATCACAAACCGTTTCGATCGATGTATATATTTTTGGCTCCAAAAAACCCACTCAAAAATTTTTTATCTCACTTATTGTTAGATGGGCAAGAAAAAAGCGTTGGATGATGCACGATTTTCACGAATCAAATCAGACCCGATTTTTGCTGGACTTAAAAGTACTGAGAGAAAGGTTGGTTTAGGTGCCAAATTTTTTTTTGAACTAATGGAGGGTTTTAGGTGGTAATCGATAAAAGATTCGCGGCCGCGTTAACTGATGAGAAGTTTGCGACCAGGTCGAAAGTTGATATGAGGGGAAGACGACAGAAGAAAACTACTGGTGAGTGAAATCGGAAGTATTCATTAGACTGAGCTTCAAATTGAGAATTCACGAAACAGGTTTTAGATTTATGAAGTCTTCTAGTTTCCCTATTATATATCCATATTCCGAAATTTGTGAATGAAATATAATGTAACATTCTGAAAAGGTTTTTATGAAGCTGAAGTTGAAAAAAAAAGTTTGAATTCAAGCTATATCACACCGATTTTATATTATCCAAGTTCCAAAATCATGTTCATATTTTATGCATCGTCATGTTTCTGAAACCATCTAAAACAAGCACATATTAATCCATAACAATCACAACATACTCACCGTGGTAAAGCTTGACGGAAAGGTTTGACAAAGTATAAGTATGATACTGGAGATAGTATTGGCGTAAAAGCGAAAACGCTGGAAATCGCAAGATCTAGATAAGGATTCTGCATGAAACGTAATTGTGAGAGAACTCGTAGCAGTGCAGAAGTTAATCCGAAAAGTGGAACTATTGATTGATAAGTTAAACATTTAAGCAATTGAGAATGTAGAGATTTCGTTTCAGCGGATATGTGATCTAATGAATCATTGAGTTTTTTAATGATTTTTCTACGGAGGTTGAACATAATGATATAAAATGGAAATCCGGTGAACGTTACATTGAAAATAGTGTACAAACAACCAAAGTTGAGATAATCACGAATAACAGATATTGTTTGATCACTGAAATTATAATCTGGTAGTTCAATTGCCGCATAAAAATTTGAGTTTTGCTGATCCAGTAAGTGGGGTAATAACAGAAAAAATTGCAAGAGACATGGCAAATAAATAATAAATAGAATAAGAATGATTTGTCGGCGAGAAAGTGCAGATTCGAAAAGGATATAATAACGATATCTAAATGAAAGGACTAGTAAGAAAATGCTATATGGAACACAATGCAAGAAAAAGCTCGTGCTGAAAATCGTGGTCTGAAATAAAGTACTTTTCTGAACGTTTTCATACCCGATTCGACACGCAGTTTGGTTTAAATATTTGCAAAATCCATAATATATATAATAATTAACAAACATCCCATCAACAGGGATTAAACGAAGCTCGATGAAGATGTAGCTGAGACACAAGGATAAATCGGTCATAGCAAAGCATATAACTATCGTTGCATAGGCATGCATTTGTTTTGGAGCTTTGAAAATGCATAGATAAATTAGGAAAATATTCAGGAAGCATCCTATTGAATAAAATATATAAAGGCATATTTGAAAAAGTTGCTCGATCATTGAAACAAAACAAAAAAGCTCAAGAATAAGTTAGAGAAAGTAATTCTCGATAAGACTTATTCAATTATATGCTAGCAAATGTGAAGTTTAATAATAGGTTTCGACGGGGAGGGAAAATTTGTGCCGAAAATTGTTTTCTGTCCCGAATAATTTTCTTATATCTGAGATGACAATATTATGATGCTAATGATCAGTTTACCTTTGGCGAAAATTGAACAGTTTATTTTTGTTTCTCCTAAAATTTGAGCTTGAAGGAAAGAAAAAAAATTGAATATTCAAAAAATGTTTTTTATTTTTACTGTTGTTTCAATTAAATTAACATTCATCGTACAAATTCGTCTTCATATTTTATTTTTTGAATAATTAGCATTGACTTTCTTTCGAAAACATCTGAAATATTCCATATTTCTCCATGAAAATCACAGTTTACTCCTCACCTCGACAAAGTTTGTCTGAAGGGCTTTACAAAATACAAATATGATACTGGAGATAATATAGGCATAAAAACAAATACACTGAAAATTGCGAAATCGAGAATGGGATTTTGAATGAAACGTAATTGTGAGATCAATCGTAATATTGCAGAAGCTAATCCGAAAAGTGGAACTATTGTTTGATAAGTCAAACATTTCAACAATTGGGAGTGTAGAGATTTCGTTTCGGCGGATAGGTGATCCAATGAATCGTTGAGTTTTTTGATGATTTTTCCACGGAGCGAGAACATGATAATATATAATGGAAATCCGGTGAACGTTACATTGAAAATAGTGTACAAACAACCGAAGTTGAGATAATCACGAACAACTGATATTGGTTGATTAGTGAAATCATATTCTGGTAATTCTATTTTGGCATAATATTGAGAAGTTTGTTCATCTAGCAAAAAAGGTAATAACAAGAAAAGTTGCAATAGACATGGCGAATAGACAACTAATAAAATCAATATGATTTTACTTCGAGGAAGTGCAGGTCTGAACAGAATATAGTATCGATATCCAAAAGAAACAACTAGCGAGAAAATACTATAAGGAATACAGTGCAAAAAGAAACTTGTTCTGAAAATAAAAAAAATGTCAGTAACCATAATTTGTCTGTAGTTATATTACCCGATTCGACAAGCAGTTTGGTTGAAATATTTACAAAATCCATAATATATATAATAATTTACGAACACATCAGCCACGGGAATCAAGCAAAGTTCTATGAAAATGTCAGTAAGACACAAGAGCAAGTCATTAATAGCAAAGTTGATGATTATTGTTACATAGGAATGCATTTGTTTTGGAGCCTTAGAAACGCATAGGTAAATTAGGAAAATGTTTAGAAAGACTCCTATCAGGCAGAACATATAGTGCCAAATTTGAAATATTAGCTCTATACTCATTACACCAAAAATATTGATTTGAGAGAAAAGAGGATATATAATTCTCGATAATATTTGATTGTAGGTTAGAAAGTTTAATGTCAAGATTTGTGAGAGTGGTAATTTGTAGGTTTTTTATTTTGAAATTTTGAAGTTTTATTTTATTTCTGATGTGTTGAGTCAACGTTGAGTATTTTTCGACTTCGATTTTCTGAAAAAAATGTAAATTACCCGCTTCTTCAACACCTCCAAAACAACCACAAATTATAAGTCTCATGTAAAAACTAATATCACATTTTCTAGCATATAATTGAATCTTGTCGAGAACTACCTGCCTCATTTCTCTCTTTAATATGTCTTTGGTTGCAATGAGTATCGAAATATTATTCCAAATATTTCATTATACATTTTGCTTCATCGGAATCTTTCTAAACGTTTTTCTAATTTATCTATGCGTATCTAAGGCTCCAAAACAAATGCATTCCTATGTAACAATTATCATAAACTTTGCTATAACTGATTTATTTTTGTGCTTCACCGACATCTTCATAGAACTTCGCATTATACCAGTGGAAAATCAGTTTGTTAATTATTATATTTATTATGGATTTTGCAAGTACTTCAATCAAACAGCGTGTCGAATCGGGTATGAAAACATTCAAAGAGCTATTTTTTCTGACAATAATTTTCAGCACGAGCTTTTTCTTACATTGTATTCCATATAGTGTTTTTTCACTTGTCGTTTCTTTCGGATATCGATATTATATTCTGTTCAGATCGGCACTTCCTCGCCGAAAAATCGTTTTTATTTTATTTATCATTTATTCGCCATGTCTCATGCAATTTTCCCTATTCTTTCCCTATTTGTTAGATCAACAAGTTTCACAATATTATGCCAAAATAGAATTACCAGAATATGATTTCACTAATCAACCAATATCAGTTGTTCGTGATTATCTCAACTTCGGTTCTTTGTACACTATTTTCAATGTAACGTTCACCGGATTTCCATTATATATTGTCATGTTCTCTCTCCGTAGAAAAATTATCAAAAAACTTGACGATTCATTAGATCACCTCTCAAAAGAAACTAAATCTCTACATTCACAATTGCTAAAATGTCTGACTTGGCAAACTATAGTTCCACTCTTTGGATTGACTTCTCAAATACTGAAATTGATCTCACAATTACGTTTTATTCAGAATCCCATTCTCGATTATGCAATTTTCAGTGTATTTGTGTTCATGCCTATTTTATCACCTGTAACATATTTATACTTTGTCAAACCCTTCAGACAAGTTTTACCAACGTGAGAATATTGCGGTTTTCAGAGAGAAGTAGAATTGTTTCAGGTGTTTTCGAAAAATGCACGACGCTAACTCTTCCTAAAACAAAAATTCGTTTATAAGTGTTCATTTTTACTGAAATTTGAATGAAGTTTTTTTTTAAATCAAACTTTGATAACTCAGTTCCATTTTCTTAATGGAACTCTCGTTTGTGTTTGATTTTTCATAAATTTATTTTATATTTTTTCAGGAAATGATATGTTGGATTTATATGAGCTCGAAGAAGATGAACAACCAACAACTGCTCCAAAAAAGGCTCAAAAATCTTCGAAAAAAGACACTGAAATTGATGATTTCTTTGATGAGGATGGAGATGATGAGGAAGAAGCGGAGGATGAAGAAATTGACGATGAAGAAGAAGAAGAAGAATCTGACAGCGAAGAACCTGAAATTAAAGGAGGATTCAAGAAGTTGGATTTAGCAAGAGGAGAAGGAAACTTGGATTCTTCGTCGGATGACGATTCGAGTGAAGAGGAAGGAGAAGAAGAGGAGGATAATGATGAAGAAGGGTGGGAGAAGTCGAAGGAATCGATGCAATTAGAAGCGGATTTAGGACATTTGGATAAGTGAGTGATTAGAAGGAGATTATACAAACAACATTCGATTTTTAAAACTTGATAGGATACCATAAAACTCATGCTCTCATGGACGAATAAAAAGCTCATTTTCAGTGTGAATTTCAGCAATATGCAGTCAATAAAAACGAACACGTTTTCTTTAATCAAAATGTTATTTTTGGAGTTTTCGAATCTTATTGATAGTATGAAATTTCTTGACTCAATTCAAAAGTTTGACGTAATTTGATATTAGAATCGGATTCTGCTGTCCAAACACCAGAAACATCTTGATATGAAAGTTTTTAAAGTATTTTATGCTGAAAATCATAACTGTAGTAACCGTGTGGTTGAAATTAGGTCTTGAAATTAAAAATACAATTTTTCCAGAGATGTGGATCAGGTTGAATGGACTTCTAAGAGGTTAGCTGTTTGTAATCTCGAATGGGATCATATTAATTGCGAAGATATTCTGATGCTCGTCAAATCTTTTGTGTAAGTTCCAAACTCCAAATTTTCCCGAAAAATTGGAATTTTTCAGTCCCGCTGAAGGAAAGGTGAAAAGTGTTGGAATTTATGTTTCCGATTTTGGTAAAGAAAAAATTGAGTATGAAGAGCAAAATGGGCCGAGTTTGAAATTGCCGAAACCGATTGAGGAATATGAGGAAGATGAGATGGATCCGTGAGTTTTTGGTGACGTATTTAATTTATTATTGATTTTTATGTGATTTTAGGGAGACGAAAACGGCAGTTAGGAAGTACCTTTTGGACCGATTGAAGTATTATTATTCGGTGATCGAGTTCGATTCGGATGATTCTGCATTAGCTGTTTATAATGAGTGTGATGGATTTCAATTCGAAGAAACTGGACTGAAAATGGATATGAGATTTATTCCCGATGACATGGAGTTTGATGAAGATCGAATTAAGGAATTTATCAATGCTGATGATGTGAATACCAAAAAATATAAACCTAAGAAAAAACCGAAGAACTCGATCACATCCACAAATACAAAGATCAGTTGGGACGAGGATGATCCGAGTAGATCGAAGAAGTTCTTGGATGCTTTTGATGGAAATGAGAAAGCTGGACAGGATATGATTGTTGGGTCGGATGATGATGAAGAAGATGAGAGTGATTCAGAGGAGAAGAATGAGAAGAGAAATATGTTGTTGTCGTTGTTGAATGTGGATGAGAAGGAGAAGAAAATTAATGTGAGTTTGGTTAGGCTCAAATTAAAAAAAAAAACGTCTTGTTTTCGTGAATTATAGGTTTCGTCTAATATCAGACTAGAAATGTTACTTTTCAAAATTATTTAGGTATCTTGGCACACGATTGGTTTACCGCACTTCTACCTCCATAGCTGAAAAATTTTCTACGGCCTATTCAGTAAAAAAAAGATTGTTTTGAAATTTCATCCCGTATTAGCTGATTTTTGGTCGCATCATAAGCTCTAACTAAAAATTTGTACTTTTCAACGTAATAATTTGAATGAAAAGCCCTGAGAAAATTCAGGATTTATTCACCTTTCTTCTTTTCCAGATTGAATGGGATGATGGTGATAAGAATAAAGGAGTTGGCTCCGATTCGGATTCTTCTGATGGAGAATATGTGAAATGTGACGAGGATGGTGACGAAATTGGAATTTCTAATAAGAAATCAAAGGATTCTGATGACGATGATGATGAAGACGAAGACCAGAAAAAAGAAGCAAATAAACCTGAAGAAAAAGTAAACTCTAGAATTTCTAAAACTCATAATTTATCGACATCTTTTCAGCTAAATGGATATCAGGCTTACTTGAAGAGAAAGAAGACGAAATTAGCCGAGAAGAAACTTGGAAAACGAAAAAATCAGCCCGCGGAGACTATCAAATCAGCAGAAATCGTTGAAAATGTTCAGAATGATTCTCGTTTCACAGCGCTTTTCACTGACAGCGCATTCGCCATTGAGCCCAGTTCCAAGAAATTCAAAGGATCACAGTTGGCAGCTCGCCAGGTTGAGCATAAGGTCGCTTCCGCTGCAGCTTCTGCTTCAAATTCTAAAAAAGAGAAGACAAATGATGATTTGGTGGCTCAATTGAAGAAGAAGGCTGAGAAATGGAAGAAAAAGAAGTGAATTTTGTTTTGTTGATGTTTTGTTGAAGTTATTTGTTGATTTAAAGTGCATTAAAATAAAAATAAAAGAATACAGTCAATGTTTGACAAATATAAACAGATAATGGAGATCATACTTTGAAAAGCATTAACAGATTTTGTAAATCATACAATTGGTTCTAAATTATATATTCTAGCGGTATTACACTTTGCCGCCCGCATCACTTCATCGACTGAGATATTCCTGTACTTTGCGATGTGGAAAGCTACCAACGCGGCTGAAATCAAACATTTTTTTAAGAACCAAATAAGCACAGTTATTCGAAAACTCACCAAGACCCGGAAGATTACTCTTCGGCATATAGTTTCGGAACGAAGGTGGTGTGAAATACGGAGCATCGGTTTCCAAAACAATACGATCAAGTGGTATCATTCGAATGGCGTCGAGTTGAGCACCATGGAACTTGAATACTGTTGGGGTGAAGCCTGTAAAATGGAGATTATAATGACTGTTCACGGGTTTCTGTAATTTTAGATGAAAATCTGTGCACTTCAGACTCATAAGCTTATAAACAAGTTTCGAAGTGTTCAGAGGAAATTATCGGTAGAACTTAATTTTTATCCTCAAATTTCGATAAAAGTCACCGATTTCTGTGAATTGTCGAATTTTTAATTTGAAATATCGATTAACTTGAACCCAACGCTCATACAATGCAGTTTCATCTTTTCAATATGAATATCACAATCTGTTTAGAGTATTGTGAGCTAGAGCAACTTCTTATAACATTGGCTGAAAGAATAGTTCAACAGGTTATAAAATCTGCGATTTTCAATTGAGGAAAACTTAGATCCTGTATCAAGTTATCTGATTACAAAAAACCCTTTGAATAATTTTTAATGAAAACACTGGTCTCGACCCATTTTTTTTTTCAAAATTAATGTTCTGAAAATCATTCTGTATGTTTTCTGGTATTCGGGAGCCTTTGAGGTCGCTTCTCAAAATCAACATTTAGCACTAGATAATATTCTAGCATAAAAAGTGATATTCAACAATAAATAGATTTTTACTCATTTCTCTTACCGAAGACAATATTTGGGCACACTTTGATCCATTTTTTCGCGTTGTCCCATGATTCTGTATAACAGTGTCGATGAATCCGCAACCATTTGTGCTGTCCTGGTTTAGCGAACTCCTGAAATCAATAGCGATTATTTGAATTGACCAGTTTTGCGCACCTCTTGTAAAATTTCCAGGCACTTCTTTTCCGAATCCCCCTTCGGTCCCTTTCTACAATGGATCACCAACGCCAGATCGTATTTGAATGCCAATTGGATTTGTCGTCGGAATGCATCAATTTGGTCTTCCAAAGCCGATTCACATCTGAAAAAAATTTTATTGCAAAATTATTCGGTTTCGAAGAGGTCAAGTTTGATTTCGGTGAAAAATCAAAGTTTTTCTTGTTAGTTTTCTAACAAATTATGCACTTTGAAAGCAATTTTGAGATAAGTTTTATAAAATCGCACTAATTTTCTCAGTTTTCTCACAATTTTCGTGTAAATCTGAATATGTCGCTCAATTTTTCATGTTAATTTCTGAAAAATCTCCTGAAGTTAATATAAATTACTTCAATTTTGGGTGAAAACATTGAACGAAGTATTTTTTCTTTAGTATTTTCAGAATCTTAGTAAATCTGCTTTCTCATTTCATTTTCCCTTAGTTTCGGTTTTTTATTTGTGAATTCTCTATTTTTTAACATATTTTTCGACGTACCGATACAAATCAATACCACATTCTCCAACGGCGATACATCTGAATCGTGGATCTATGAAAATCCGCTCCAACGTTTCCCAGAGCGCCTCATTTCTCCCCCATCTGAAAAACGAGACAATAATACTTTTCCAATCAAATACCATACGTTTTAACTTGATGTGGATGACATCCGAAAGTGCTTCCTGCATACATTGCTTTATCATTCATTTGATCTCTGATCCATCCAATATCGTATGCATTCAGGTTGTGAGGATTGGGAACGAAAAGAGACGGTTCGATGAAGTTTGGAATACACCCTGAAATCGACGAAATGGAAATTTGAACTTTTTTGATTGAATCATAAGTACCAACGAAAAATGGGTTGAAAGCGTCCGGAAACTTTGCCATCCACGAGGCTAATCCTTCTCTGTGCATACAACGCAAATTTCTGTAGATCATATCGATATGACAATGTGAATCATAGTATTGTTCATGCACTGATCTCAACTGAAAATTTATATTTATTTTTTCAGGGGGAGAATAATCAAAATTTTTTGAATTCTGGCTATGGTGGGATTATAACGATCAGCACGTAATTTTAAAGTAAAATTCTAATATAATAATTCAATAAGATCTCCATTTTTCAAATTTAAGATATGATATTTGATCATGAGACGGTGAGAAACAATTTCTGAAGTTTTCTTTTACAGAAAATTCGTATTTTTATATTTTAGAAATATTCTTCGTGGTTTGAGCGTTTCTGTGAATGAAAATGTTCTAAGATTGATTTCTTGAAGTTTTCAGTGCTGCTTTCAGTGAAATGTAATCAAATTTCAATCAATCTGCATGATTTTTATAGCATGAAAAGATTTTCTAGTTTAATGAATACTTTCTCAAGGTATATTAAAAGCATAAGCTCTCAATTTTTCGATTTTTCAATAATTTATTTCATTAAAGTCATTTTTCGCCGAAAAATATGATGTTCACTTTCTGGGCAAGCTCAGGTGTTCAATTTCGATTTTCTCATCGGAGCTTAGCTATGCTCTGTCGTGTCAAATTTATCAGCGTCTCAAGAAGTTCTACATTCTTCCATTTTTTATTTCTCACATCTTGCATTGTGGCTTCGGATGTGATGATGGTCCAGTCTCCATCGTCACAACAACTTGGTTTGTTTTCTTCTTTTCTTGATCCATTTCTAGAGTTTTGGCTTGATCTAGATGGTAATTGAGGTTGTCGTGGTCTGTTGTGATTGTTTGTATGTTCAGATGACGATCCACTTCCATTATTCGCATTCGGAGCTGGGGGTCTTCTCCTGTAAAATGCTTTTCTTGACTTCAAACTCATTTTTCGAGAAAAACAAACATACGTAAGTTGGCGAGGTATCAATTTAGTTCCTTCGCTCTTTTCACTTTTCTTATGCTCTTCTTTTATCTTTGCCATATCCTGGAAAACGAAATATTATACCTTTCAAATTAGAACTATGGTTAGACTTGTAAATAATATTTTTCACTCACTAATGGTTCCGTTTTCGCGCTCAGATTCATTTCCTCAACACAATTCGCTAAACCTGTCGGTTTCTGCGGGGATGACGAAGTTCTTGCAGTCAACGATCCTTCATCGCCATTTCGTTTGTTAGGAGGAATATAACACCCAAATGGAACTTCCTTTGTATTTTTTTGATCCATCCTGGAAAATTATGAAATTATAGAAGTCAAGAATCGATAGAAAGTTGAAAGAATTATGAGATATCGAAGAAAAACAGGCGGCCTGCCAAAAAAACACTGAAAACCACAAGCACGACAAAAAATTAACAACAAAGTATAACTAGATTTCACAAGCTTTTAAAAATATAAAACCTCTTTTTTAGACAAACGAGTACTCCAGAGACACTCAAAATTAGTTTACAACTATTGCTCAGAAAAAAATTGGGAGCTTTTGATGCAAAGCCGTGAGTTAAATACCAAAAAATAAATTTTTTTTTAGAAATTTGAAAATATGTTGTTGTTCTTTGGAGCGCACTTTCTCTACTGAGTTATCGCATGACACGCCCTCCATTTTTTCTTTTTGTTTCGAGGAGAAACCAATATTTTCATTTGTCCTTTCATTTTTTGTGTTTTCAGAAAATGTCTGATCATTCGGACAACGAAGAAGATGATGATTATCATTATGGAGTCGATCTAGACGATGATGATTACGATGTTCGACCAACTGTTATACTTATGGGATTGAAAAGGTGAATTTTTTCCTAAAAAATTTAGTTTTTGATTGAAATTTGTTATAGAAGTGGAAAGACATCTATTCGCAAGGTTGTTTTCCAAAAAATGTCGCCGAACGAGACTATGTTCGTCGAATCTACACCAAGAATAACGAAAGACAGTAAGTTTAACGTATTACTTTCTGATTTTATTTAAAATTCTACGCTTTGCAGGAATATGCTCATCGTTCATCAATTTTGAAACGATCGAATTCCCGGGACAGATGAGTCCGTTCAACTCGGAGCTAGATGCTAGTCAAACTTTTAAGTCTTGTGGTAAGATTTTTTCTTGGGAAAAAAGTTTGAGAGTGATTAGATAAGGAAAAGTCGTCTTTTATCGGACAATAATCGAAAAAAGGTCAATTTTTGCAGGCGAATGCGATAAAATGAAATATGAACTTAAAGAGCAAAGAACTGAGTTTTCGAAAGTTGCCGCCAGCTTCAAATTTTTGGCGGATCTCTTTTCAAACAAAACATTTTCATCACTTCCAGAACACAAAATTATTAACTTGTCATAGTTGTACTTGAAGATTTTACCTATAAAATCACATAAAGTTTACTAAAATCTTCAATAAACCCTAAATCTCATCGTTTTCTCTTCCAGGAGCCCTTCTTTTCATCATCGATGCACAATCTGATTATACGGAAGCGATACATACAGTTGCCGATTATTTTGTAGAAGCCTGGAAGATCAACAAAGCCATCAAATTCGAAGTTTTTGTTCATAAGGCTGATGGATTGACAGAGGAGAGTCGTGTTGAGACAAAGTATCACATCTTTCAGAGTGTAAGTGTTTTTTTTTGTTGAAAAATAACTGTGAAAATATTGAAAACACTTCTCAATCTTCGCTTGTGATCCAAATTCACACATTTCAGCTAATTATTACTGATAAATTTAATAATCTCGAAAAGCAAATCTAATACTTGGTTTGCGAATATTACTACATCATTATTCTTCATTTTAACCATTTGAAATCATTCATTTCACTGAATTTACGACCAAAGAAACAGTGACGATCGATATAAATGACGTAGACAGAAATAATGAGCGAGATATTGTTGTTTTCAAAAAAATAATGCCAGCGGCTAACAGATTTCTAATTTAGAAATTCTAAATTCGTATGAAGAAAAAAAAATCACATGTTTCACTCGATCTTTCGCTTCTCTAGTCCAAAAATGTTGAACACCAGCGAATTAACTTTAAAAAACTATTCAAAAGATATTCATTAGCTTCTAAAATTGAAATATTTTCGGTGATTTTGAACAAAAATAAAAATAAGAATGAATCCTAAAATCCTTGGCCAGATTCACATTTGAAAATTATAAATTTTTACCTAAATTGTTAGAAATAATTTAGAGAAAAGATGAGTGAATACAAAAACATTGATGTTTTGTTGTTTATCTCTGAATTCAACCGACAATTTTGCAGGTTAAAGAGCTGATCCAAGACAAAATGGAATATCTACCCGACAATACGGAGCAAACTCTAATCACAATCACTTACCATCTCACCTCAATCTACGATCATTCCATCTTCGAAGCATTCTCGAAAGTTGTTCAAAATCTTGTAAAACAACTTCCAACGCTCGAGAGATTATTGGATATTTTCAATCAAGGTTCCAATGTCACCAAATCGTTCCTTTTTGACATCGTTTCAAAAATCTACGTGGCCACCGATTCTGAGCCAGTGGAAATGAACATATATGAGCTTTGTTGTGATATGATTGATGTCACATTGGATATTTCGTCAATTTATGGGTATGTTTTCAAATTATTTATAATATTTTCTTGAAGTTATGATTTTCAGAAGTGGAGAAAACAAACAAGCATTCGATGAATCTTCAGCAGCAATTATTAGGCTAAAATCAGAGCAAGTTCTGTTCCTGCGACAAATCAACAAGCATCTGGCCCTTGTTTATATTATGAAAGAAGAACATTTCGACAAGCAAGGATACATCGACTACAACTTCATGTGCTTTAAAGAAGGCATCGAGAAAGTCTTTCAGATGAAGAACCGACACTGCGTCAAAGACATGTAACCTGTTTGCTAATTATTAATTCCTTCCCTTCTGCGCTATTTCTTTTAACATAAACGACTTTTGACAAACAATTTTTATTTCCAATGCTGACCCAACAAAAACGAGAAGCATGAGGAAAAAATAACAATATGTACCATTTAGAACTTGCTGAATCCCTTCTTCGAAGATCCGGTCTTGTTGACCTTCAAGACGTTGAATCTGACAGTCTTTGAAAGTGGACGGCATTCTCCAATGGTGACGAGGTCTCCTGGGTGGATATCTCTGAAAAATAATCATTGATTCTAGGTTTTAACAAAGTGGGTTTTTGTTAAATGTATATGCTCCCTATGTATTCAACGCTGTAACCGAGTTGAACGTCATAGCGAAAATAATTTGTTTAGCGTCTATAAAATTGCTGAATTGTCTACTTTCATAAGAGCAGCGGACAATTGGATGAATGACGCAGATTTTGAAGATTTATTTCGAATTTTTAACACCGAATGTTTTGAAGAAAAAACATACCTGAAGGCTGGGGAAACGTGAGCTGGTACGTTCTTATGTCTTTTCTCGTAACGACGGTACTTCTTGATGTAGTGAAGGTAGTCACGACGGACGATCAAAGTTCTGGTCATCTTGTTCTTAAGGACAACTCCGGTAAGGATCAATCCTCTGATTGGGACATTTCCGGCCCATGGGCACTTCTTGTCGATGTAGGTTCCTTCGATAGCCTGAAAATAATTTATTTAGAAAGCCAAGCTTCATGTTGGTGAATTGAAATTTTCGCATATTTTTTTGTGAACGTATAAATCAGCGAAATTAAATTTTTAAATAATACACTTTCCAGCGGAAAATTGAAGTGTATTCTTTCAAAAGCTTATGAATTTCACTGAGATCTTTGAGATGAATGCATTATGTATTGCAATAGTTTTAATTTCGAAGTAAAAACAACTCACCTCTCTTGGGGTCTTGAATCCGAGTCCGACTTCACGAATGTATCGTGGAGTTTTCTTCGAGCCCGAAAGAATTCGGGTCTTGTTGTTGAGATTGATAGTCGGCTGCTTCAAAAAGGCCCTTTCTGTCTGTTCAGACATTTTCCCAGGTTCTGCAAAATAAATAAATTTAGAAAAAATCCTAAAATTTCAAGAATCGCCACAAAAAAGAACTTTCGACGATAAAAACAAGTTAACGAAGAAATTTAGGATATAGAAGCATTTCAGGACAATTCCCAAACATCATTTTCTATTTTTTACACGAAAATTCACTTAAAAAGCTTAAAAAACAATGAAAATCAACGGAAAATCGCGTAGGAAAAGAAAATAGAAAAAAATCTCTCTGCTCGAGCGAGAGGTACGGTACCCTCCCCCTTCTTCTCTTCGCGACAAGACCAAAGCGGCGGAAAAATCGATGCGCCTTTATTTTTTCTTTTTATTATTTCCAACCTTTTTTTCGCGAGCTTGGCGTACAAAAGCTTACAGAATTCAATGATATATTTTTTGGAAATGGAAAATGGGTTCACTACAGATATTTCGAACAAAAACGATAGTGGGTGAATAGCTCAGATCACCTTGCAGACGTGGCAAAATCCGATTTTCACCCAGAAAAATCATGTCAGGTGTTTGGGTGGTGGGTACGTGAAGGTGAAAACTGGGAGCTTCTAGACAAGGGCTGTGGAGCTAACGAAAAAATGTTTTTCTTCACAACAGCTCCATTTATTTTTTCATTAAAATACGTTGGAGACAACGTGTTTTTTTCTTATATTTACTTGATTTTGGAATTCTGTAGTGATATTAACCTTATTCTCATTACAGTACTTCCTAAATATCAGAAAAAGCGCATAAACATTTTGCCGGCATGATGAGCTGAACCACTGAACACTAGATCACGTCAATTCTTTTCCAATAGCCAAAAAAACTATGAAAAGCGCATTTTGCAACTGAGACCGTCTGTAATTTTCCCTGTATAATTTTAGAAAATCGAACAACACAACACATTTGTTTTTAAAATATTTTTTTAGTTGATAAAAGGTAATTTACAGTATCACCAGTAGTAAAAATAATAATATTCACTAGTTATTTATCGCAACATGGAAAATCACGAAAGGAATTTGAGGGAATATGATAAATACGTTGAAAAATGAAGATGAAGAGAACATTCTGTTAGCAATTAGAAGAAAACCCGCTATATACACACAAATATGATCGATTCTTTGAAGAAGAAAAAAAATAGGAAAGGAAGGAAGGGAAAAATAGGGTAAGAAAATTGAGCACTAGTCACAGAAACAAAAAAAAGTAGCTAAGTTAGTCGGAAAGTAAGTGATTTGACTGATTCGGGATCAACCCTATTGTGTGTAAATGAGAAAGTTCTGTTCGAAAAGAAAAAAAGCAATACTCTTCCTAAATGCATTGAGTTATTATTTTGTATCATTTCAATTAGTAAATTGTTAATAGAAATTTGAGATAACTTGAAAACGTTTGAAAAGGGTAAAAAAAACGAGAAAAGGGCGAGAAATGAGGCATATTATGAGCACCGTTTTGAGTAGACATCGAGACGCTGGAGAGAATAAACAACAAGCGAAACGATTGATCACAATTTGATTTGAGGAAAAACGATAATTAGAATCTAGAAACTATTCAAGAAAGGGGGGGGGGGGTGTAAAAATGGCACTATTCAACAGAACAAATAAGATGGGGGAAGGAAGGGGGGAGGAAAAACAATTTATGGGTAACTAGATTCGGAACCAGAAGCAGCGGAAGATGTTGACATTGCCATAACACGTTCTGTTGCGAGACTGAAGTCGGTGTGGATATCATTGTCATCGTCGTCATCTGCAAAAAATATGGTTTTAAAAGTGTTTTCGGTGGGAGTTCATTTTCAGCATCCATTATTCTTAGAACTTGGATATAATAATAAATAAGGGACCCTCATCAGAAGAACCTGATCCTGACCTCAAAAAAGGCTGAAAATTCGTCTTGGACACGAACGTGGATTTTCGAGCTCATTTTTCGCAAGAAACATTATTTTTTAAACTTAATTGCGACCAAATATTTAAAATTTCCTTAAATGTTGAAAATTTACATGAAAACTTGGGGTTTTAAACCTACTACGTACGAAATTCGAGTTTTTCCAACTCCTATCTGGCTGGAGTACATACAAATGTTTTTTTTTGTTGAAAAATTAAACTAACTCAGTTTTTTCGACATTTTTCGGTTGTCGAGAAATGCAGAGAAATTACGATTTTTCGATATTCTTTTTTCCCTAAATTTAGTTTATTAGAACACATTTTTCTATTGAATGTTTAAAAATGACGATGAATACCAATTTTTCGTCATTTTTTGACAATTTTCAGTTTCAATTTTTCAAATTTTTTCTTCTTCAAAAAAAAAAAAACTCACCAGAAAAATCAACAATCGGCAACGGCTCATTCTTTCTCTGCGGTGAGTGCAGAAACGAATAAACCCCATTCGACTTGTCATCGTCGAGAAGAAACGACATCGAACTCGACGCTCTCGGCGACAACTTCTGATGATCATTCGACGTCGACGCTTCTTGTTGTGGTTTTAGTGGTGGCGGAGGAGCAGGTTCCACCGGTTCAATCTTGACGACAGCGGCGCTCGATTTTCTTTCCGGTTTCTTCGCCGGCTCATCAGTCATCCATGGTAGTAGGGCGGATATCTTTTGATTGGGCGATTTGAGCACGGGCTTTTGCTCCACAGCGACAACAGGAGCCGTCACAGTTATCATCGGCTTCTGCTCAGCGAGAGGAGAAGGCTTGGGTCCATTGGTAATTTCCGGTGTAGCTGACAAAAACGTTGCCGGTGTTCGCGGTGACATGGTGGAAGATGAGGGGATCGATGCGAATGGGTTGAATCGATTGGTAAAGGAGTTCGGTTTGACGATCTTTGGTGTCGCCGTGATCTCATCATTCCGTTTACTTTTCGTCTTTTTCTGAAGTTTTGATGGATCGGTTCGAATCGCCATCGCTCTTCCAGAATTCCCTCGATTCAATGGTCGAGAAATCGGAACGACCGGTTTGACCTCTTTGAAATTCACCGAATATTGACCGGCCGATTTTTGAATGTTCATTTTTAGTCGGGTTTTTGGTGTTGGCGCCAACGATTTGGAAGTCTAAAAATTCAAGGTGAGTTTCAGGTGAAAATGAGAGGAAGGGAATGTCAACTAACCATTGATTTAAGTGCTCTTGGTGTAATCGAGCTCATCAATGATTCCGGAATCTTTCGTATTCGCATCTTTATTCTTCCACCAATATCATCCGTCATAACTTGAACAATCTGGAAAAAACGTTTTTTGTTTGTTTTTTTCTTGAATTTTTAGCAATTTTAGAAGATTTTCAAGCTAGAAATTAGGGCAAAATAACTAGAAACTGTGATTTTTCAATTTTTTTTCATTTAAAAAAACAAAAATAATGATAAGAAGTAGATTTTCACAAGATTTTCAGTTATTATTTGTCTAAAACAGTTTTATTTATTCATTTTAGTTTCCCAAGGTTTATAAAAATACGTTTTTAAGTTAAAAATGGTTCATTTTAAGTACTTTATTGGGGAAATGAATTAAAATTTGTCAAAATTTATCACAAAACAGGAAATGTTACCCATGAGTACTGTAATTCAAGGTTTTATGAGCTGATTTTTCAATTTAGAGAATTTTGTTTAATTTTTGAGGTTTCTAGGTTCATAAAATGTTAACTTTGTTAATCAATTTGTTGATTTGAGATTCTGAATTTCAATTTTTTTAAACTTTTTATGCTCCTGGCCTCATAAAATTCATTTTTTACTCAAAACTATCCATTTTTTGCAAAAAGTCTTTTAAAAAATCCGTTCATCTAAGCTCATTTTAAGCATCTTTATATCCATAAAACTATTAAACTATTAAAAAACTCACTCTATCACTTCTCGTTCCATTAACCGGAGTTCTAAAAACATCCTTCTTCGGGGTCTCCTTCTCTTCCGCCGTAACTTTTTGACTTCTCCGCTTTCTTTTCTCCACAACTTTGACTTCTTCCACCTCCGGCGTCTTCACCTTCACCTCTTCAACCGGTCTTACTCGAAGCTTTCTCGGTGTTGGCGGTGGCGTCACCTCTCTCTCCAAACTCTTCCGTTTGTTATTCGGCAATCGGATAGTCATTTTCAATGGTGGTTCGGCGGGTAGAACTGGCATCTCATCCGGATCAATAACCTCCTTTTTGATGTGAATCTCATCGAAAGGCACTGCTGGTTTGAAAGGGAGTTTGATCTTTAATTTGATAGGTGGTGGTTCCAATTTGGCTGGATTTGGCACACAAATCTTAATAGGTGGGAGAGGTGGTGTTGTATTCTCCTTCTTCTTATTCTTCTCTTCAGCCAATTTCTCCTTCTTCGCCGCTGACAATGCTGCCGCTGATGGTGGTGGTGGTCGAATATAGATATCATCATCATCGATTCCAAGCTCTGGCGAGCCAGAACCATCCGAATCTTCATACGTCTCCGCTGTTGACGATGCGTTCTTCTGTTTGGGAGATTGCGCAACTTTGGATGTCGACGACATTCGATGTCGTATTGAGATGGATTGCGCTGGCGGTGATCGCAACGCAGCTGGAACATCCTTCCGTGCCCGTGTCAAGAATTCCTTCTTCGACGGAAGTCGTCGAGCACCATCCTCATCCGAAGTACTATTCTTAGCAGCGACTGGTTGAGCCGCTTCCGGTCCTGATTTCGACGCTTCTGACTCAATGATAATGTCATCATCGTCATCATCGTTGATAAGAGTTTTAGGAGCCATCGGTTCTGCAGTAGAATTTGAAGAAGAGGCAAAAGAAATAGGTGATGCGAACATTGGTGGTGGTGGAGATTGCAGTGAAAACGACGATGACGCACTGTCCTTCCGACTGTTTGATCGTTTCTTCGGCGAGAATTTGGGTGATAAAATAGGTGAAACATACGGAGATGGAATGCGAATATAATTCTCATCAAAGTCATTATACTCATAATCCAGATAGTTATTCTGCCCTTCAATCTCTTCTGGTTTCTCAAAGTCCAACGGTTTAGGTTGTTCCAGAATCCCGTTTCGAAACTTGCAAACAATCTCACTTTGACTAACAAATTCATCCAAATTCTGAGCCGCTGCTTCTTTATCTTGTTCGAGCTTCCGCCTTTCTCGTTCGGTGTCGAGGTAGATCATCATGTTGTTTTCGGCGCGATCAGAATGAATGAAAGTGCTGCGCAGACAGACCTCTCGAACACGATTCTCCAAGATCTTTTTCTGCTTTTCAACGTTGGCAGTGTGTCGAAACCAATTCTCATCAACTGAAAATAAAACATTTAGACTTAGATTTTTTGGAAATTTTTTAATTTGTTGGGTTTCTGAGTGTTCAAACAATGTAATAACAATTCATACTATTCGACATTTATTGATTTCTGAGAAAACACGAGAAATGTAGAAAATATCTGTTTTTGCAACATTATTTGTAATTTTATTATTTCATCAGAAAAATAACAATATTTTTTAATTAAGAACAAGTCATAAAGTAACGAAGCATGTTGAAAAATTACAGAAAATTACAGAAAATGTCTTGAAATTGCTCATTTATCGACATTTTAACGCCGATAACGACGAAAAATGACAAAAAATTGATTTTTTTTTAGTTTTTTGGGTAATTTTTTTTGCAAATAAATGTTAAAAACTATGCCGAAGAACTCAGTTTCTCAGTACTTTCCGATTTTTTGACATTTTTCGTCATTTTTTCACATTTAAGAAATGTTATTTTAAAAAAACTCACAATCATCAAAAGCCTTCTGCGACACATCCGGTTCATAATGCAAATGAAACGGCAACAATCGCCTAACAACATCGCGCATATCCTCAAACGGCGTGAATCGCGGATTTTGCATCGATTCAAATTGCTGATCCAGCAGCTGCCGTAGTTTCGCTTCGCGCTCCATTCTTGCCTGTTCCGCCATCTCCGCCAGCTCCTCCGGTGTTGCTTCCGGCACCACAAATTCGGGCTCCTTAGGTGGAAGCTCTTCGAATTTCTGCCTAATCGGCATCGAATCATATTGTTGTTGTTGTTGTTGTATTCTTTGGTGTTGTTGTTGGTGTTGGTGTTGCGCCTGCGCATTATGTAATTGTTGGTGTTGTTGATGTTGTGGTGGTGGTAGTGGTGGAGGTTGTTGATTCGACGGCATTAATTGAAGAACAGATCCAATCGCAACATTGGGAAACATGTTACTATTCTCCAATGTCACTTTTATCGTCTGCATTGGTTGTGGTGGTGGCTGTTGTTGGTGGTGATGGTGGTTGGGTGCCAATGGCGATGGTTGTTGCATTTGTTGTTGTTGTTGTTGTTGTTGTTGTTGTTGCGGTAATGGTTGCGGTGAGTTCAGCGAAACCCTCCGGTTATTCCCACCCCTTGACAACATTTGCTTGGCAGTTTGTTGGGATGAATTGTTGGAATTCAACAACTGCTGCCTTAGCGCCGAATCCTGCTGACTTTGAAACCTCAACTGTTGCTGTTGCTGCTTCACAACATCACCAAGAGTTGGTTCCGATTGTTGTTGTTGTTGAATGAGAATCGGTTGACCCTGCTGTTGCACATACACCTGCTGACCCTGGAACGGCTGCTGCTGCTGCTGCTGCTGCTGCGGCGGCTGATTTTGCTGCTGATGTTGTTGTTGGGGAGTTGCGGGGCCGGAATGTTGATACGTAACTTGTTGTCGATAGACATGCTGCCGAGAATTCATGGATGGAACCTTGTTTTGCGGCGAAGGTCCTTGTTGTTGCATCATTTGAATCGGTTGATTAGATTGGGTGTAATCCATGTATCTAGAGAAAATTTGGTTTTTTAGGAACTTTTTTTATTTTACGAAAATAGGAACTTTTTTTATTTTACTACAAAAAACAAGATTTTTCGAGAACAATGCTCACTAGAACTTCTTCAAAGAACGCCGAGAAATGTCGAAAAATGACGAATAATTTCAAGAAACTCTCTTTTCACGATATACTCGTCAAAATTAGTGAATTGAGTTATTTTTTGATGAAAACAAAAAAAATAATTCAAAAACTCTTCATCTTGAACGAGAGAATTCCTGTTTCTTTCTATTTTCGACTATTTTCATCATTTTTCTCGCAGAAAATTGGTGAATTTGAAGTTTTTTCTCATTTTTTTATAAATTCATTTTTGAAAAAAAAAAAAACTCACTGTGAACTCGTCGATGGCATACTCTGCAAAATCTCCTGCTGCTGTTGCGAATTGGATTGTTGTTGCTGCTGATACATCATCTGCGGCTGATACGTCGGCGAATCCGGTGGCGCATATCGATTCGCAGGAATTATCGTGGCTTGGGGTGGCGCTTCCATCAGTTTTGATGGCGCCATTTTTGGCGTGTTATTTCGTATCCGCTTTGGTGCCGCTTTTTTGATAGGCGCCGGCGCCTGTTGTTGTTGCATATGATGTAATTGTTGCGGTTGTTGTTGTTGTTGTTGTTGTTGTTGCTGCTGAGCCGGAGCCGTTGTGAGACTTTGGATTTGTGACACGATGGCCGTACTTGCACCAGCTCTGGAAGAAATATCAATGATGCCATGAGAAGAAAAGAGAACGATCGAAGAAATCGACAATTTTTCCCACAAACATTAGTGTTCTTTTTAAACTAATCAATTAATGTGAATATTTTCTTTTGTCATTAAATATAAAAACCCCATTTTTCGATATTTTCTGGTAATTTTTCATAAGAATTAACTAGATAATTAAAAAATAGGTTTTTTTTTTGATTATAAAAGGTTATAAAATCATAATTTTTATTTATGTGAATCACGTTTTAAATTTCTGAGACTAAAAAAATTAAGGTTTCAACGTTCCGAGTATTGGTTTTTCAACCAGTAGAAACCGAAAAATTAAAAAAAAGAACCAGGAATTTTATTATTTTTAGCGTAAAACCATTCAAAATCGAAAGTTTCGATATGGAAAAAACAAGCTTGGCTATCAAGAGAATTCAAAACTTTCAAGAAGGTTTCAAAAAAACTCACGATGACAAATTATTGGCAAAAATCGCGGCCAATTCCGCCTGAATATCATTAATCCTCGCCGTATTATCAACACCCGTCTCCATTTGATATTGTTGTAGCGATGACATCAACTGCGCTATCCGCACCGATTCCTCCGCCGTCATCCGCGTCTCCAATCTATCCCCACCGCCACTCATTTGTTGTGACATTTTGTTGACTTTGGTGAGCACTGCACCCACCGAATTGTTCGCCGCCGGCTGTTTCTTTCGATTTGGCGCCTTTTTCTTGGGTGTCGGTTTTGATGGTGGTGGTTGGGGTGGAGGTTGTTGCTGCTGTTGATTATTCGGCTGTTGTAACTGCATCATCATTTGCTGATCCGTCGACATTCCACCTTGCATCGATCCATCAACAGGTTGCATATACGACGTTGAAGGTTGCTAGAATCATGATTTTTTCGAAGTATGCTTCATCATTTTCAACCCATTATCCCTCCATAGTTCTGTTTATTTCAACGTCGATTTTTTTTTTGCGAAACGATAATCCTCTTCAAACTATCATAATACGCTAATTGTGATACTCATAAAAGTTTACACACACTATTGACAATAGTTCAAAAATTCAAAAAGGAAAAAGTCTATTTCACTGTGTTGACGTGGTTCTTTGACCAGTAGAATCGGGTTCTAACATCAAATAAGGCCACAAAAAAAGTATATTGAAAAAGGTTATGATTAAATGCTAAGGAATAAGTGAGCAAAGCTAACGAAATCCAAGAATAACTATGAGCTAAAATCGGTTTTTTTCTATATTTTCACGTATAATTTTGTTTATATCAGTTTCTAATAGGACTATTCAGAAGTTAAAGGGCCGAAGAATACTTTTTTGACCTTTTGCTGATGGATTTTCGGTTTTTTAGGATTCCGGTATTTTTAGTTTGACCAGAAAATGGTTATGAGATAACTTCAAGCTTTCTATGTTTAAAAAAATGTTTTTTTTTTTTGAAAGCTTGAAAAACATCTTGTTGACTGTTTTTGCAAAATTCTTTGAAAATATAACAGATTCAAAATTTCACACGTCAATTTTTCTAACGTTCTATACAAAATTTACAGTATCTTTCTCAATTTTTTCAGCGAAAATAGATGTTTTAGGGGTTTTTTTCAGATAAATTTTCGGTAATTCAAGCTATAGAGAATGAATAATTTGACAAACTTTTTTTTTTCAGAAATAAAAATTAGATATGATTCATTGATTTGGCTCAAATATGACTCACAATCCAAAAAAAAAAAAATCCCATTAAAAAATGACTCACCATTTGCATAAGATGTTGTTGCTGTTGAGGCGGTCCATATCCATTATCCATCCCTCTCGTCCCAATCATTTGCATTTGATGTTGATCGGAAGTCGACGGTTGTTGATTGGAATAGAATGAGTTGTTCTGGTCGAGATTGCTCAGGTCGGTATATGTATCAACAACATCCATCGAGGTACCATTGATGGGAACAACTTGCGGAAGTTCGAATGCGTTGTATTCCTGGAAAACAAAAAGGATAGGTTGGTTTACAATTTAGAGATTTTTCAATCCACCTTAGTTTTTGGGGTCTTTTTCGTGATAAATTCTGATTTTTCTGAGAAAAAAAAAATAGATTCTTGTCGACTATTTCCAAGAAAATTGAATTTTTCAGCAATTTTTAAACAAAATATATGTGGATTTTTTCTTAGCCAAACTTTTCTTAACCGGTAATTCGCCGAATTTTGAGTAATCTTCGTGAAAACTGATTTTCTCAAGCTTCAGGAAATATTTCCGATAGTTTCAATGAAATTTATACAATTTTATATATCATTTTTGTAGGTTAACTTTTTTCAGTCGGTTATTCATCGTATTTTGAGTAACTTTTCATTGAAACGGATTTTCCAGGGTTTTTTCCTATTGGCAAAATTCATCTAATTCTTGGACATGAAAATTGAAGTTTTCAGAGCAAACTTTATAGCACTTTTATGAACTTTAGTAAGTTTTTCACAAAATTCAGTTCAGAATTTCTAGATTTCAATCATTTTCACATAGATTTTAATAAAAATTTCCCCATTCAAAACATCCCAGAAAAAAAAAACTCACCACATTTCCACTAGTTGATGCTTGCATATCATAGCTGTTGGCATTTTGCATAGTATGCATGCTTTGATAAATCTGCGACTGTCCACCATTTTGCGGGTCAGAGTACTGAAAAAATACATTGTTGAGCATCTTTTTAAGGTTTTTTGAATGAGCCTGATTTTTTTTCAAATTTTTTTTGGTTGAAAAAAAGCTTCTTACATCGAAATGATAGTAGTTTCTGTAGCTTCTTGACATTTTTCTCAAATATTATTGGCCAATCGTTACAAAAATATAATTGATCGAAAAATCGTATTCAAAAAATCATATTAATCAAAAAACCATCAATGATTCGATTAACTAATCTACCGTATACATTTTCTTCCACGTATCATATCATAAAATTTAAACCCCCTCAAAAATCAATAACTCACCTGAAAATCACCCAACGGCACAGCCAAATCCGTAGTATACCCAACATCAAGATCTCGCATAGGCGATGCCGCATTATCGTCTAGTTGTAGATTCTGCAAAAAATACACCATCCATTAGGGTCGAATAAATGAGCTCCATAAAACTAATGGGTTATACTATATATATATATATTTTCTGACGACTTGAAACCAAAAAATGAAAAATAAAAAAAACTTGCCTCGATGTTATCGAAATACCCGGATGGCGGTGGACTTTCGGTTTTTGTTAGTTCGTTGAGGTTAAAATTTAACCAATCATCTTCGTTGCTGAAAAAAAATTGAATATTTTTTCGACTTCCGGTCAATAAAAAAACTAATCTTACCTTTCAAAAAACATTTTACTAACAATTCATACTAAAAAAATTTAGAACTAGTGAATGAGACAAAGAAAAAACAACTATGATTGTGTTTGTTGTTGTTTACAGACCACACAGGTGTTAAAATAGGAATTGCATTAGAGCGAGCGTGTATGTACCAAAATTTTTGTGCTCACAGGTGTTTTTTTCCCTTCTTTTTCTCTATCTCTCTCGGGTTCTTATACTTACTATGCCATTTTGTTGTATTGTTAAGTCATCTTCCAGTTTTTCCTTCCGATTGTTGCTTTCAACCTTGTTCGAATAATTATCCCGTTCAGTTGAAAAGCAAACACAAACTAAAAAAAAGTTGATATATTTTTAATCAATAAGTTTTAAGAGAAAGATAGATCGATAAAAGTTGGAATCAAAAAACAAACAAACAAAGTTCTGAAACTCGCGAAAGACACAAAAAAAAATCATCGTCATTATAATAATAATATATATAAAAACATATATACGCGCAGAAGAAAAGAAAAGAGACGCAAATTGATTTTAAAGCAAGTGTGTATATACGCAGATACAGCGTGCCACAATAAGAGACGCTTTCTCATCGCGCTCTCCTTCTTCCCACTATTTTCGCAAATGGCTTTCGCGTCTGCCGCCTCTTCACTGACAAGCACTATTTGTTGTGTCTATGATGTGGTGCGCTCATTGTCTGGGTACTCGTTCCGATAGTGGTTAAAGTCGAGAGATTTCGAGAAGTGAAGACACTACTCGCGGTATGTATGTATGTGTGTTTTTTGTGTTTATGTGTGTGTATTTTAAATGATTTCATATTCCAAGTTTTGATTTCGAGTGGTCACTTTTTGTTGCGATTCTTGAACTTTTTATTCAAATCTCATTTTTGACGAATTTTCGAATAAAAAATATTTTCCTGAAAAATTAATTTGAAATTTTCATCTTTTTCACGTCTGAGTTTTAGCTATTTGAAAGTGGTAAACTCTGAAAACTTTTTTTTTCAAAAAAAAAAATTAAAAAACTTTAAATGGCCTAGAAATCCAAACTTTTCTTCAGTCCACGGCCATTTTAAAAAAAAAATTTTTTTTTTTGCAAAAAGTACTTCAAAATTGTGCAAAAATAAAATTACCTGGCATTTTTTTAAATTATATATTTTCATACCTAATATGCGTTTATTGTAAAACTTGTATTGCTTATTCGAGGAGGTCAGTCAACGGCAAAAGACTATATGTAGTTTGAACCGACGAAATAGCAGGTCAAAATGAGAGATTTTTGAAACTTTTCAAAATTTGATCTACTTTTCGTTAGCTGACCTCCACAGATAAGCAGTACATGCTGAAAACTTTTTTCTGAAAAAACAAAAAATAAATCTCAAAAAATAAAATGGCCTAGAAACCCCCACTGCTTTTTCTCTTCCACGGCCATTTTTCCTGAAAATATTTTCATTTTTTTGCAGAAAAACATGGACGTGCATGTCAACGAAGAAGAAATAATCAGAAGCGTTGAAACTATCATTAAAAAGACGGGATTATTCGACAAAATTAAAAAGGAAACAACCGATCGACTCAAAGAATGCCCAGAGCTCCTAAAAATCGAGAATGAAATACAAGATGAAATCGACGCACTTCTAAGAAGTTATGGACACCTACCCAAGGAGGATATTCAAAAACTCGTGCGCAGTAAAATTGAACAGCATTCAAGGTGAGTAGTTTTTTTGTTGTTGTTTGAAACTTGAATTTTTTAATAAAAAGTTTCAGGTTGACAAATGAAATAAATTGGCAAGCAAAAATCGAATTGGAAAAACCAGAAAATAAAATCGTGTTATTCGAGACTGTTAAAAACAAGGTAAGATTTATTAAACCCAATATTTAGGTTAAGAAAATTCGAATTTCAGGTAGCTGAAGCGCTGGAACCATACAAATAAGCGAAACAATCCTTTTTAAAGCTTCACGGGTTATTTCTACCGGTTCAATTGACATACACCATCAAACTCTCTGAATTTGATATTGTATTCTGCCGGTGTATATAATTTTTACATCTCACAACATATCCTGAAATTGATTCTTTCTTGTTTTTTTTTTTCACAATTATGAAATGTATATACCTTTCAAAGCACTTCGATAACTTCCAATGATGAACATATTTGGCAATGGATCGACTACAGGGAAAATAGCAATGGTAATCGTCACTATAGCACTCCATTTTCCAAGATTTTGAGCAAGATACGCCAAGAAAAACCACAATTTCATTGGTAAATGTAACAATAAGCATGGCACTAGGGTTTGAACCACTAGCGCTGTGAACAATTGTTTTTGTAAATGTTGAGTTGTCAAAGATATAGAAGTGTTTCGAATGGTTTCGTTCATTTTTTGGTAGGTTAGAACACCGAAGAAAATAATGGTAACAATCGATGAGAGAATGATGAGAAATAGTATGCAGAAAGCGATGAACGCTTTGTTAGTTTCGAAAAAGTTGGAACGTTTTTGAAGGTGGAAATTCAAGCCAACGTAGTAGCAATGTTCCATTTTGGTTGGGAAATCGGGCGAACGTGCGGCCCGTTCATCCGTTTATCTTTTTGCTTTTTATTTTCTTAATTGTATGTCTAGAACAAATGACCGAGCAAACGGGCAATTGGGCAAACGGGTAAACGGATGAACGGGCGTTTCATTTTACAAGCCCACCTTTATATATGTGAGGCCAATCAATGGGAACCCGGTAGCTTGTTTGGGATCTCTGTGAACAGTTTGGGAACTTGGTCGAATTTTTAGTAACCCGAAAAATGAAGTAGATTTGACTTTGAGTAGGTGGTACACTAGTTTATACCAACAAAAAATATAGAACAAATAGGAGAGTACTGTACATAAATAACCAGAGCTTGTTTCCTTGGCTGTCAATGGATTCTTCTGATCAATAAACCAAAATTGGTTACCAAGACAGTTCAACAGTTCTATTCTGAACAATATACACATTCCATATTTATATATTTACACCCGAAAACAATACATACAAGAGATCAACAACAATCCACTATATCTCTATTTTTTATCCATGAGTCATTGAAAGATGCTCGCCAGCTCCCAAGCAAACATCAGCCCCCATTCTTGAAATATTGCGGAACTGCCCGCAACATGCGAACTTCCCATTTTCCTGATAGCTAGATAGAGAAGTGGAGAGGAAGCAAGGAGCACTAATTTCAGATTGGAGCATTGTCTGAAGGGCTGAAATTGTGGCAGCGATGCCTCCGATGACAGCGATGACTGAAATAGATATGTGAAGGGAGATTCTGAAACACAAATTACCTAGAATCATGATATTGAGGAAGAACCTTGGCTTCTCGGAGGATTCATATATTCTGGAAAAAGATATATAATTTTAAAAAAATGTATAGTTTGTCACTTACTGTTGTAAACTAATCCTCTCTTCAACCATTTTCTTCTCCCTGTTCATTATTATCGTAGTCAATGAAAAATTGAAAATAACAGGGAATACTAGAGCCATTAGGGTTACTGTAGAACCCCCAACAAGATCCAGAAGCACTCCGAAATTCGGGATCGATGCGGCTACAAAAACAACAGATAACATCATGGAGGCACGGGACAGTATACGGTGCCAACCAAAGTCTATAAAAATCGAGAAAGATACATTTCATATTTTGGGATATCTTGTTACCATGAGAGAGATTCATAAGTTCTTCAAATTCTTGGTTCAATGGGTTGAAAACGATTGTTAGTGCTAGAGCGACGTGTAAAGTGATGAGTAGGTTGACTGTTGTTTGGATACCAATGTTCTGGAGAGAATATTGTGAAGACGAAAAAATTAGAAAGCGGCCCAGAATTTTTTTTTGGATGGGCGACTACTAAAAAACCGTAATCCAATCACTACAAGACTCAAGTCTAGCTCAATTCAGCTGTTTCCTTTAAAGACACGTCTGCCAAAGATGACACGTTGACAAACGTTTGTAAACGTGTCATCTTTTTTCTGTTCTTCTTTTTTTTTTTCAAAATGTACTGTCTTATTCTGGTTTTCTCGGCCATATTGGTTTCTCTTCCAATGGTCTAATTATTTCAACCTCACAATATTGTGAAATTGCAGAAAGATGGCACTCTGTAAATTGAAAAACGAGAGAAATCAACCACATTCACAAAATCTCCCATTCCTTCAGATGCGAGCGTGGCGCGTCGCGTACGTCTTTACTCTGATGTCTCTCTCAAAAAGATTGTGTTTTTCAAACGGCAGCAGGCGACGCGCCACGCTCGCCTCTGAAGGAATGGGAGATTTTGTGAATGTGGTTGATTTCTCTCGTTTTTCAATTTACAGAGTGCCATCTTTCTGCAATTTCACAATATAAAACATGTTTATATACTAAATCGATCCTCCTGATCACGATCCTCTAGTCTAAACTGTACACAGACTGCTCAGGAAAAAGTTAGAAGCTCTCAAAGTTGACTCATTTTTCAAAGGACTCTATAGAAAATTGGAGTGCGGGATCGTTATCAGGAGGGTCGATTTGGTATATACACAGCTTTCCTTTTTTTTTTGTTCGATTCGTAAATACTTGTGCATACACTTCGCGGCACGTCATGCCAGCATGTAATTGACGAGATTGAGAGAGACGCAGAGAAAAGTTCTCTGAGAGAAGTACAACAGTGAAAATTTCCATGACCGACTGGTTAACGGGCGNCACGCCCGTTAACCAGTCGGCCATGGAAGCTTTCACTGTTGTACTTCTCTCGGAGAACTTTTCTCTGCGTCTCTCTCAACCTCGCAAATTGCTATTTTTCATTGCGCTGACATGACGTGCGCGGTTAACATACACGGTCCCGACAATTTGCACACTTTCTTTGTTTTAGTGAATCCGGACAACTTTGCAAAATAATGTGTACAGTGGAGCAGATATGCTTCTATTATTAATGTATTTATCACGGGTAATTTAAGTCTCACTATGATAATGTACAGGGCTATGCTCTCGTGCTCCTAACCAATTTTCACAAAATGAGCCATTCCGACCGTGCTGGTTTCTCATTGTCAGAGTCTATATATGATCTTCATAGAATAATCAAATTCATAAAACTACCAAATTTATCAAATTTTTGAAACGTATATTGTGCTCATTTTATTGATTATAGGTCATAAATTTTGGCATTAAAAAATAACGTTTAAAAACCGAGTTCACTCTTAAGAATATGTGTTTGAATTTTCGAGCAATAGGTTTTCGGGTATGGCGAACATCATGGTGTTGTTGATTTAGCACCAAGACCATTTTTAGTTCCAATATTGACTGAACCAGACGCTGTACCCAAGTAGGTGAAAGCTTGGGTACAGAATAAACATCACCATCATGTTCGCCATACCCGGAAACCTATTGGTTGAAAATTTAAATACATATTCTTAGAAGTGAACCCGGTTTTTAAACGAAAATGGGAAATAGGTGAGAGGGAGGACGTGAGTGGAGACGCAGACACGTTCAGCGGAGCAAGCACGCTCCTTTTCATTGCAAATCGTCTTCTCTCAAAAAAAAATCAACATTTCGAACATTTAACTTCACGTTTTTGTTGTTGGCTTTTTCATTTTCAAAATAAAATAACATTTTCTGTGGCTTTTCCAAAAAGAAACACAAAAAATACACGTTTTTTTGTTCGATCGAAAAAAAACGTGAACACTTCAGCAAAACATCAAATTTTTTGCAATAAAAACTGGAAATGAACATGTGCATTTGCGCTCTAATGAGACTGTCTGCGTCTACACCTCTTACCTTTTAACAGGGTGTGCCCGGTTTCGAAACGTCGCGGAGCCGATATTTCAAGAGTATTTCTGTCATATATTACCTGTAAAGATGGGATAATAGTGTCAGTCAATGAATCTCCATACACAATATATCCCGAAAGTGTAACCGGCAAGTAGAATACAAAAATAATCATAAACGCAATCGACACGGATTTCGAAAAATGATGTGGTCTTTTCATATCATGTTGAATCGTGGGGAATGCGCAATGTCCACCATAGGAGAACATAATCGTTCCGAATGACATCAGTGTTTTCGTGAGATTGAAAGACGGGTATGAAGCCTCTTTTTGACATGTATCAAAGTCGTCAATCGCTCCAGATACTATTAAAATTACAGAGAGTGTAGTGGTTATCATCGCAGCCACCACAGCGTACCAGAAATCTTTGGGTGACTTGGGTAATGTGAAGGGGAATACCATCAACCCCACGATCAGGATCATATAACAGAAACCAATCTAAATCTTCACTCCATTCAAAAAGAATTTCACGAGAACTTACATGTGTCTGAAAATTGGCATGAAGCATATTCTCCCCATTTTTGGCTGCTAGGAGAATGAACACCACGGCGGTTCCAAATTGGGTGATTTGGAGGACTGCGGAGACGAAATGAGCAAATTTGGGGCCGATGGCTCGGAGACCCATGGCTGGGTAGGGTTTGCGGCAATGGTCACGGTATCTGGAACAAATTTCAGAAATTTTGAGCTCGAAAAGTACTCTGGACTATGAATTGAACATTTTTCTGTGTCGAGAAAAGACGAAAAATGTAGTGAAATGTGATGAGATTACGAGAATTTACAAGAAATGACGAACAATGTCCTAAAATGTCATTAAACTACAAGAAATGTATAGAAAGTCTTTAAAAATCCTAGACTTTAATCGAGAGAAATGAGGTCGGATAATAACGAATAATGATTTCAAGAAATTACGACTTTTGCTGAAAAATGTTAACTAATGTTAAAAATGCCGAGAAATGACATTAAATATAGTGAAATGTCATGAAACTACGAGAAATGCGTAGAAATTTTATGATCAGATTTCAATTGAGCGTAACAAATGAAAATTTGAATAATGATGGTGTTAAGAAATTACAAAAAATGTCAAGTAATGTTAAAAATGCCGAGAAATGACAAAAAATGTTCTGAAATGTCTTGAAATTACGAAAAATGTATAGAAAGTCTTTAATGCCTATATTTTAATTGAGAGAAATGAAAACAGTCGAACAATGATTTCAAGAATTTACGACTTTTGCTGAAAAATGTCAAGTAATGACAAAAAAGCCGAGAAATGACAATAAATGAAGTGAAATGTCATGAAATTACAAGAAATGCATAGAAATGTTATCACCAGCTTTCAATGGAACGAGAAAATATAAATTTGAATAATGATGGTGTTAAGAAATTACGAAAAATGTCAAAGAATGACAAGAAATGTTAAGAAATGACGAAAAATGTCGGAAAAAGACGAATAATAACAAGAAATGCTGTTTTTTGACTAACAGAACCCTATTTTTCTTTGAAAATACCTTCACATTCTCTTTTTACCAAAACCCTCAACTTACTCTGGATACAGTTCCTGTAAAATGGTCCAATTTTCACCGAGCAAAATTCCTGTATATGTACACACCAATGCCATGAAAATCAGCAGAAATACACCATTAAATATACCGGTGTTCAAAACTGCACTGGGTAGCGCGATAAGTCCACCACCCGCAGTTTCACCAACGATGAACAAAGAGGTCACCAATATACCCATACCTCTGTCGTTTACGTGGCGGGACATGCTGAAAATAATTATAGAAGTTTCAGAAGACGTAATGTACTTTATTATTTATCAATATAAAAAATAGAAAGGGCAAATTAAAATGATAAATTAACAAGGAAAAGTGATCAAGCATAAACCAGATTTGTCATTTTGATATCACGTGAAGAGATTTTTACACAAAGTTTAGGCAATTTTGGCGACCTCTGCCTCTTTTTTATACGTCACAGTTGCTACTGGTGCTTCGGTCCATTCGGCGGCCTTATCAGTGAATACGAAGAATGACAAAATATTCGCCTGCAAAAAAATATTCAAAAAAAAAAGAAGGTTCCACCGAGATTTGAACTCGGGTCGCAGGATTCAAAGTCCTGAGTGCTAACCGCTACACCATGGAACCGACGAGGAAGGCAGGCGGCAATTGTAATGATATGAGAAATAGAAAAGGGAGAGAGAGAGAGAGAGAGAGAGAGAGAGAGAGAGAGAGAGAAACTTACGATTCCGTTGAGAACGGCGATTGTAATAAAAACATGAGTCCATTGTGTTTGGTTAGTCTCATCGGTGACGAAATAGGCGACGACTGCAGGACCGGAAAATAGGGCGAGACATTTGGTAAATTGGATAGTAGAGATTACAATTGTTGAGAATTGTCTAAAAATTTTATTTTCTATTTTTTCTCCACGTGAAATATATTTTTTTGTTCTACCTGGCATGAAGAGTTCCACATTTATAAAATCCACCACAATTGAAACTGATAAAACACTCCAAAATTCCCAAAACCAGCACAGCGGTTAGGCGATTTTCAGCCGGTACGTAGCTGAAAATGAACTTTTAATTTATAAAATATGTAGAGGGAAATAAGTACCCAAAAATGACGAAAGATATTCCAACACAACCGACGGCAAGGGTGTTGAAGAGAAGGATTTTTCCAAGTTCGGATAGACATCTGAAAATTAGATTTTTTTTTAGGAAAACAATAATTAATTTGAACTTCGCGGCGTTTAATACTCTATGTGTGTGTGTACACTGCGACGCACAAGTACACACAACTACCGTAGTAAAATATTTTTAAATTATTATTTTCTTTTTTTTTAAGTTCGAAAATTCTTGAAACCCAGCGATTTTATGTTGAGAGTTTCTATAGCTGTTGTCAACAGGTTCCATGGTGTAGTGGTTAGCACTCAGGACTCTGAATCCTGCGACCCGAGTTCAAATCTCGGTGGAACCTTCGTTTTGTTATTATTATTATTTTTTAATTTTTGTGTGAAATGATCAGAGAAAATATTTTAGATCCTAATTCTCCTAAAATAGTTCAAACTTCAAAATAGATTGCGTTGGAGCGAACAAGCTGCTCTTTGTTTGTGTAGTTCTCCCGGAAAAGTTTTCTTTTTTTTTGTTGCAATTTTGAGACATGCTAATTGGAAATTACCGGGAATAAATTGTACACAAAAATAAAAAAGTCTAAATTTCAGATTATTCTAGCACAATGAGAATCATACCTTGTTTTGTCACTTAAAAACGCGCATACAAATCGGAACGGGATGTGTACGGCAATAAGAAGACCTAGCCAGAATCCGATTTCTTTTATCTAAAAAAAATTCGCATTTTTTTCTCACCTCAAAATCTCTTCTGTACTCACCGAGAATCCTAGAACACTTCTAAAGTAGATTGGAGCATATGTAGCTATTAGAATCAATGTGCTCAATTCGGTGAATGCGCAGAGCCATACACACAATATCACAGGACTTGTGAATATTTTCCAATAAGGTACCTCTATGTCATCTTTCAAGTGCGATTCAGACTTGTTCTTCTGAATTTTGCCCAGCTCTTTTTGTGAAACACTTTTGTGCACCGCCGGGTTGTCATTGTACACCATTAACCATAACGTGAAAACAATGCATGATCCAATCGCATGGATGTAGAAACTCCATTTCCAACCAAGAGAAGATTCACAAATCTGGAACAAAAAACCCTGTATTTGAAAAAAAAAATAGAAAACAAAACGAAGGTTCCACCGAGATTTGAACTCGGGTCGCAGGATTCAGAGTCCTGAGTGCTAACCACTACACCATGGAACCGGCGAACAATGCAGCGCTGGATGGCCTACTTGTGTGTTCTGTGTCTCGCTGTCTGTCACACACACACTTACCAACCCACTCGCTCCGTTCGTCACAATTGATGCGATTGAAGTGAACGAAGTCAAGGCGGAGATAAAGATGGCGGTTTCACGCAACGGCGCCCATTTGGCGATGACTATACCAACAGCAGCAAAGTCTGCAGAATAAGCGATTCCCTGAAAACAAAATAGATACGTAACTAAAAGAGGTGTTTCAAAAAAAAAAAAAAAACCTGAAGAAATCGAACAAATAGGAAAACAATCGTGTTGCCTCCAGCTGTTATAGGGGTTAATCCGGTTGTTAAGGCTGAGAGCATTCCAGCCAAGAAGAATGGGATTCTGAAATAATATTCTATATTAATAAAAAAAAAGAGTAGAGTTTGATGTGCAGGTTTTAAGAAGTACTGTAGGGGATTTTTCTCAGAAATATTGTAGCTGAGTCCGTCTTTTAAAGGAACATAGCTATTGAAGTTTTCAGAAGAACATACTTGTACAAGACTTTTAAAGGGACATATAGTTCATTCTTTAAAGGAACATGCCTTCCAAAAGTTTTTAAAGGAACATAGCCGTTTAAGGTTTTTAAAGGAATATACCTTTCAACAAACTTCAAAGGGACGTGTATGTTTGGCTTTAAAGGAGCATGGCTGTGTGAATTTTTAAAAGGGACATGATTTTTTAAGTTTTCAAAGGAACATAGGTTGTTGAGGTTTAAAGGGGCATAGTTTTTGGAATAGCTTAAAGGAACATAATATTTGAAGTTTTCAAAGAAACATGGGTTGTTTAGGTTTTAAAGGTTCATACCTTAAAATAGTATTAAAGGAACATACATTTAATTGTAATCTTTAAAGGTACATAACTTCGAATGGCTTTAAAGGAACATGCATACTGTTCAGTGAACGCTCAACACACATCGCTTCGGACTAGCTTTAAAGGGACATACCTTTCAAAAAGAACTTCAAGGAACATACTAGTTTTCTCTGGGTCTCTCTTTCTCGTTCTCTAACATAATGAAACTACAGTAATCCTTACTTTGCTCCGTATTTCACATATAGTACATTGACCGGAAATGTGCCCACAATTGTCCCCGCAGCGACCGCCCATAAAATATGCTTTTTCTCATTTGGTGTGTAATCAAAGGCACTTTTCACAGTCTGCAAAAATTCTTATTTTTTTCAAAAAGAGTATTTTTCTGACCCACCCCATTATACTCGACAGTTTCGCTCATATCATCCTTCATACAAATGAATGTGAAATTTATGATGATATAGTTGGAGCACACGGAGACGAGGCATAGAAAACTGACGAGAACTACTAGGACCCGATAGTAGTTGCCGCAAATTGCCATCTGAAAGTTTTCGTTGAAGGAAAAACGGGTTTGACAAAGAAAGGGGAATCGATTTTATCTTGAAACAAGAAGGCGACCCTTTTTCAAAAAAAAAAAAAAAAATTCAAACACCAGTGGGATTGAACCAGGGTACCCTCACCACGCTGCGCGCGCGTTGACCACTACACCACACGCGCCTATGGCAATGGCGAATGAAATAGCCGTGATATGTTTCATGTTTTTTTTTGCAAGCAGGAGTTTCAAGCTGAAAAACAAAGAAAAACACCTCGCGCAAAAAGAAAAAGACAAACAATGACCAGAAACTATTACAATAACTTCCATTTTTATATATTCGCCCCCTTTTCGTCCAATAAGTTCAAAAAATTTTCTGACCGTTTTTTCTGCTATCATATATCACGTGACAATCACACTTACACTAGAATAACAAATAATTTTTACTTTTTTTAAAAACTTTTTTTTTTACTTTTTTGAGACCGGAAGAAAGTGACAAAGTGGAAAAAATGAATTGGATTTTTTTTGAAACTGCGCGAGAAAGAATAAAGAATAAATTAGCTTCTGGAAAATTGGATGAAAAATAGGGAAAACACGAAACTGACCTTTGAAGAATTAATATTTGAAGAACAGATCAATTCTCTCTCTTCAGGAATAACAGGATTCATTGTTGTATTTATGATTCTCATATTGATATTATTCGTAAAAAATATTATGCAAATCATAATTTGATTTTTTCTCCTGTTTTTTCTGCAGAAAAATCGATTGAAGAGAAGCATCCGTGAGAAATACACAAATAAAATAAATAATATTTTGAACTTCCTCTCTTTCTCCCGTAATTATCAAGAGCCGTTGGGCTAAACAAGAGGCAAGCGGAGTCTCGTTTGAAGACGTATGCGGGCGCTCATTTCGTGTGGAAATTATGTTACCAAAGGTTTTCAGGTACGCCAAACATGATGGTGATGTTCATTTGTAATCAAAAAAAAAAGCTGAACCTGAGTTTACACCTATTCTAGGTCTAAATTTGATTAAACCAGAAATTAAACGAAAAGAAACTTTAATAAAGTCTGTGTCAGTCAACTTTGGACCTAAAATAGGGGAAAACTCAGGTACAGAATATTTTTTGGTGAAAATCAACATCACCTTCATGTCTGGCCTACACGAATACCTTTAGTAACCAAATTTAAACTAAAAAAAGGTTCCTTCGGTTTCGAAATGTCCTAGATCCCAATATTGTAGTATAAATACTATTTCGAACTTCCTCTTTCTCTCCCGTAAATATCAAGAGTCGTTGCGCTAAACAAAGTGCAAGCGGAGTCTCGTTGATCAGACGTATACGAACTTTTTAAGTGTTAAAACTCTGTTACCAAAGGTTTTCGGGCACGCCAAACATGATGGTGATGTTCATTTTTAATATATCAACCTAGCTTTCTAGAAATGATCAGGGTGGAAAACTCCAAGAGAACTACACGATATTTGTGGAAAAAATTCATATTTCAAATATTTTGGCTAAAAGGATGTTGATCAGCGTTCAAAACTCTATCGATTGATATAAATATGAAGATTTTTTGTGTATTTCTCTTGGGCAATAGCTCAAGCTTTTAAAGGTGTTGTCTGCAAAAGTGCGTCGTCTGCACACACCAAACATTACGACAATTTGTGAATGTGTGTTGAAATAAACATTTCGATAGAGCGCACTCACCCCATCATGCGCAGATATTTTTTTTTACTTCGATTTTCGCCCACGGAAACCAAGAAATCGAAACGTTTGAACAAATTAATTCGATAATTCAATCAAAAAAAAATATAAAAGCCCTCCACTGACATCGCAAAAATCATTGATTCAACGATGAAAACGATCATCCTCGTCGTTCACCTCCTCGCCATCTTCTCCGACGCCCTTCTACCCGGTGATCTGACACAGGCCACCGATTACAACAAACACCTTCTCGACGCCATCCACACCAAAGACCTGACCGCATTGGCGAAGATGTTCAATCATCAAAAGTTCACTTTTTACGCATGTGATCAGGCTCAATCGAAATACGAAGATTTTGTGATGTGGGTCAAAAGATTGAGCGTCGATCAAGCGAAGCGAATCACTTCATATGTTTATGAGTCAACGAAATATGCAAGTGCTTTTAATTATAATGCAAATGTCACCGGCATTGAAAATGTGCCAAAAATATGGTTGTATGTCGACTTTAGTGATAGAGCATTCAGAATTCGACGTGCCATAGCGAATTGCACAAATTATTGATTTTTTTTTTCGAAAATAAAGATTGCATTTGACTTTCTTGGCCACGTCAGCAAGCGCGCTCTAACGAACACAAAATACATTTTCTTTTTTTTTGTTGGGGGTTTTGTGGTTCAAACACCACAATCGACGGAACGCTAAGACATTATAGGTACAGTATCACCAAATAAGAAGTGTGCAAATTGTCGTCACCGTGTGCGCTTGAAGTGTATGCACAACTTTTTTTCGTGCGAAACGAGAAGTGTGTTCGCAGTAGAGCACACTTTCTCGCTCAACAAACTTACAATGAACACGGACGATCATTTTAAAGGAACATACTGTCATGTATGTTATCTAGGGTTGTAAAATCGGGCAAACGGGCGGCCCTTTTGCCCGCTACTTGGAACGCCCGCTTGCCCGTTCGCCAGTTTACCCGTTTCGCCCGCGCTCTTTCGCCTGTTTGCCTGTTCGCAAGTTTGCCCTTTTGCCCAATTTGTGTCACGTTTTTGTTGTTGCAATAACGTTATGTTATAAACATTAATGAACGGGCGAATGGGCGAACGGATGAACGGGTGAACGGGCGAACGGGCGTTAACGCAAACGGGCGCGGGCAAAAGGATGTTCTAAACGTCGGGTGATTTTTCACAAGCTTAATTTTAGCTTAAAAAGCATCATATTAGCAATAGAGCGCGTTTGCCCATCTCTTCAAGAAAATACGAAGATTTTCGATGAGAAATATATCATTCGATAGATTTTTGAACGCTGATCAACATCCTGTATTCAGTTTTCAACCAACAGAATTTTCGATACGTGAATTACGGCTCCAAACTGCTCAGCTACAAAGTTGTAAACATCAAAAAAAGCCAACCAATTTATTAAATCACAAAAACCCAGAAATTTAACATTTCAAAGATTTGGCTCCTATAACTCTGTAACCAACAGGAGCTTTGTGCCATTTTTCGGCGGTCACTCGAAGTTTTCGAACATTGTTCACTCCGACGACTTCGACGTCGTACACAAGGTTGTTCCCATCAAATTTGGCGTTCGAAACAGTGGTTTCGATCTTCAATGCCTTGTTTCTCGAAAAAAGATTCCTCAAACGCGAAGCGATGTAGGGATAGCGGAGGTCTCCTTTGCGACACGATTTCAAAACGAAAACGGAGGTGTTGATATGGTTGGCGAGATTGGACATGTTCTCATGCATGGCATAGGCGATGGCCGCGTTTAAAAACCTTGCGACCTCTCGAACAGGTAGAGGTTTGGCAGTTGAGGAAACGACAAGGAGAGCGAAGACGAGGAGGCTTGGAAGAAGGATTTTCATCTTTGCTATGATTTCCAATGCATTGTCGAGCTGTTTTATACGCCAGAATTTAATGAAAATTGATCGAATCATGGTTTTCCGATATTTTTCGTCAGAAAATTCAACATTTAGCGTTGGCGGAAAAATCTATAGAATTTCAAGAGGAAGTTGAGCCAAACAGCCAAACCCCACAATCCCAATTTTTGACAAATGAATTTTGATCGGTTAAACGCGCTCTATTGATAAAAGCAGCTTCAATGCGTTACAGTGATATTTAGTCATTTTCATTGATGTTGGAATTGATTTCTACGTGAAGAAAAACGCCAGAGAACTCGGGGAAAAATCGACATTCGGCTGTCGCAAGGCTTGCGGTGTTCTTGCGCCAATAGTCGCAAGCTTTGCGACATCTAGCAGCAAAACTACTGCACGGCTTGCGACACCCTTGCACCAGAAAAAATGTGTCGCAAGTTTGCCACAAACTGCCGCAAGCTTGCGACAAGGAAAAAGCCTTGCGACACTCTTGCCGTTTTTTCCCGAGAAAATATGAAAAAATTCGAAAAAAAAAAAGATTTTGCCGACTTCGGGAATTGAACCTGCGACCTTCTGCGTGGAAGGCAAACACACTACCTGTTGAGCTTCCACGGCACCCTTTTTTCATATTTCGAATATTTTATAGCATATAAATTTAAAGATGAATAAAAGTTATCAATAGAGCACATTTGTATCATAAATAAAGATTTTAAAAAACGAAAAAAACCATCAATAAAAATTCAACCGATTTTTTGATATATAGATGATCATAATTGTAGTTTGAATGGTCCTCAGAAGAAAATTCAAAAAAAAAAAATTTTTTTTCCGCCGAGTCCGGGAATCGAACCCACGACCTTTTGCATCTAAGACAAACGCGCTACCTGCTGAGCCCTTATGATATCTTTTTGATATTTTAACAACAAAACAAAAAAAGAACAATTTTGTTCAAACAAATTGGCAAAAAAAAATAACACAACCCGACAATAATAGTAATAGCAAAAATAAACAAAACAAAAACATCACATCACATCGAATTCGAGGTACTCGAATCCTCTATAACATCATTATGGCTGTCCAAAATGCCATCCGATATATCGACAGATGTAGTGTCTGTTTTTGCGCGAACATACAAGTCAGACGATCTGAAAAAAACAAAAACAGGTTTCATATTCTCGCATAAAAGTAAATATGACCTACCCAACAATGATTAATGGTATTAATAACAGCGCGGCACTTATCACATATAATAAACCGGGGAAAAATGACAAGGTTTTGGGGTAGATGTTGTTGTAGATCGAGGTGGCGACCAGTGAGGAGATACCCTCCATTATGGCGATTATTGAGAAGATTTTACCTGCAAATATCAGGAGTGTTTTTAGCTTGCACCAATGACGTGTCACCATAGTGCTCACAAATGCTCCGATCAATTTTTACTCAATTTATAGATGTTCTATTTTTAAATGACCCGACCAGGGATGAAAAATGTGTGTAAAATCTGATAGTATTCGATATTCTAAGGTATAATGAAACAAAAAAAAATTTGTAAAAAACCTTTCTTGTAAGCAAAAAAAGGTTAAAAAGGAACAAAGATAAACCCTAGAGTTTGGGTTTTTAGGCCATGTATTGTTTCACGTCATGTCAGCGAAAAACAGCAATTTGCGAGGTTGAGAGAGACGCAGAGAAAAGTTCTCCGAGAGAAGTACAACAGTGAAAGTTTCCATGGCCGACTGGTTAACGGGCGTGTCTTTGAATCGAACGACAGCGCCGAGCTCTGGTTCGATTCTTCCACGCGCCAAAACTTTTTTATTATTTTTCTTTTTTTTTTCAAATTACATTTTTTACAACAGATACTAAAAAATACACTCTCGCAAATATTTTGAGTACATTTTTGAGTTTCGAAAACACATTAAACTGTAATTTGAAAAAAAAAGAAAAAATAATAAAAAAGTTTTGGCGCGTGGGGGAATGGAACCAGAGCTCGGCGCCTTCGTTCGATTCAAAGACACGCCCGTTAACCAGTCGGCCATGGAAATTTTCACTGTTGTACTTCTCTCGGAGAACGTTTCTCTGCGTCTCTCTCAATCTCGTCAATTGCATGCTGACATGACGTGTTTTTTCTCGAGATTTAACTCTAGGTTTTATTTTTGTTCCTTTTTAACCTTTTTTTCTTACAAGAAAGGTTTTTACAAGTTTTTCTTGTTTCAATATACCTTAGAATATCGAGTACTATCAGGTTTCATTCACATGTTTCATTCCTGGCCGGGTCATTTAAAAAATATTTTTTTAATCACATTTTTGGTCAGACTGAACTACAGGTCTAATTTTGGACTTTTTCACAATAACCTGTTTTTTTTCTTAGGTTACAACAATTAAAAAATTATTAACTTTTGGTCAGGTGTGAGATTTTGGGGTTGAACTTGGAAAATGTCAAATTTTGAACAGGGATGTCCAATTGGGACCATATGCGACTGGAACCCAGATTTCGCCGTTTAAATATTGTGTTTCGATTTCTTAATTTGAATTCAGTGTTTATATGAAAATATGGTAATGTATTTTCTAAACTAAAAATGATCAAACTTAGCGTTTGAAGTGTTATGTATCAAAAGTTAGAAGTAAGAAATTTTGAGTTTAAAATATAAACTTTCAAGTTTTCAGCTTTGAACTTGGAACCTAAAACTGAGAAAATGTTGAAGTCTGAGCTTATAATTTTGAACCTTAATATTCAAATATTTTTTTGAAATGTTTCAATTTTTTCGAACTCAACTATCGCTTTTTTTAGTTTTGCTTTTGACTGCTCAATTTTTAAATCTTTTTTAAATTTCAATTATTTTTCATTCAACTACTCTTGTTCTAATCAAAATCTTGAAAAAACAACCGTTCTCCGAGAGAACTACATCGAAAAAAATATTAGCAAAAGAGCGAACAAGCTAGTTCCACTATATTTAAACTTTTTTTCTGGAAAATAAACAAAATTTTCACTTTTAAATGGGGTGGCTTTATTCACAAAATAGGAAGTGTGCAAATTATCGTTGTTTTAAACTAAAAATCGAACTTTTGAAGAACGCGCTTGTGCGGTAGAGCACATTTGGCACTTTGTCTCATTTTTGTTGGTTTTTCACCTCGAATTTCGCTATCAGACATGAAGAAAAGTAGTAGAATAAATTGGTAACATAAAAAATAACCCCTAAGTTCAAAGAAAAACTCTCACCTTGCTCGTTCATTTCGATCAAACTTGATATAAATGCGCGGAATCCAGTTGAGACAAATCGATTGAACATTACAACAACTGCAAGAATCGCAAAATTATCTTTTTTCTATTTTTAAACTATTTTTAACCCACCAGCAATTGCAAAAGCCATCACATCATTCTGAATAAAAGCTAACATGAGCAATGAGGCAAACTTGAAAGTCAATCCAAGCGACGCCAATAGCCCATCCGACTTGACCCACATTCTAAAAGGCGGGTACAAGAAAATGACCGACGCCGTTGTGATACCATACGACAAGCCGGAGAACCATCCATATTTCTTGTCACCCCAACCCAATTTATAACGAAGATACGAGAATTGGATGTCTCCAAGACCGGAGAAAATCAATAATTCGATACCGAAGGCCAGGAGATTTAAGATGAGGATTAGATGGAAGGTTCGCTGCTTGGTGAGAACTTGATAGAAATCACGAAGCACTCCGATTATCTGCTTACCAGCTCCAGTTACAAGGGCTAAAAATATTGATTTAATAAAAATTGGAGAAGAAAAAGGGCTTACATGTATGTTCATCTGCTGGAGGTCTGGCGAATTCGGTCTCCTTTGCGACTAGAAGTAGGTAGATTAGAGCGAGAACTTCGAGACCAATCACTATCAGGAAAATTGTGACATATCCGAATGCTCTGAAAACAATTGGGGATAGTGGTGTGTTGGTCAAAATTCAGTTTTTGCCATAGGATTACTGTAGCCTCGATTTTCAGCATCAAAAACTTGAATAACCGGAATTATTCATGAGGATAAAATGTGATTTTAGGGTTATTCGACCCGTAGAATTCGATTTTTTTTATCAAAATCAGTCATCAAGTTTGTCTTGGCCGAAATAATTTGTTACCGATTGAAGTTTGGTTGATAGTGGATAGCAAATTACGAATCCATGATTGATTTTTTTCCCGTTTTTTTTTTACTAAAATCGAAAGATGAAGCTGTAAACTTCAAAATATTGGAACCCCTCCTTCATTTTGTCACATATTTAATTATTACATTCTTCCTTATTTTCTCATATTTCGTTTCTTGTAATGAAAAATAGAAACTTTGCTGGAATTTTGTCTGTATTTGTTCATTTCATCACAAAACTAAGAACTTATGTATATGTTTTAAAGGGGTTGTCCCGCCGGATTCACCAAGAAAAGTGTGCAAGTCACCGTGTACGCGTGAAGTGTATGCACAACAAGAATTTGAAAAAAAATACATCCATGTGTTCGCAATAGAGCACATTTTCCCACTCAGCGAACAAACGTGTTTCTTTTTTTATTTTGGCAAAGACCTACAGCGAACTCGGACGACCACGGGATATTATTTCAGTTATTTTTTTATGGTTTTTCGAGAAATTTTTGTATTTTCAGCGTGAACTTCAATGTGCACTGGAAACTGCATTAAAAAACAGGATCAACATCAAAAAATTATCAAATACAATGTTTTTTTCAGAAAATTTACAGAATATTGAATCGACCCTGGTTTCAAAAAAGACCTACTCTCTTATCGTTCCCGAAAGTGCGTAACCAATCGTTCCACCAAGTCCAATAGCCCCCTCAATTCCAGCAATTCGATAACTTCGATGACGAATCAGACAATTCTTCACGCCATATGTCAATGTTGTGGCTGAAAATATATTTACATTTAGCTATATATTTTTCAGAGTTTTTTTTTTTTAAAAACTCACATATAATTGCAATATATCCACCACAAATGCCAAACAACGCATCACTTATGAGAAGATAATACACACTTGAATGTATCATAAGAGATTGAATAACATAGTTGACCGAAGCGATGATACATCCAACATACGGGATGATCAACGGAATTTTGACACTCCAATAATCAGATACTGCAAAATTGTAAATAAATTTCTGGATAGGGTTCATATAGGTACACTATAGTATATATATGTATGCACTTTTCATGAACATTTTCATTTTTCCACGAAAAGAGCATGGTTGTTTGTATCACTGATAATATTTTCCAGCAGAAGAAGAACCGGAATATTATATTTTCGATGACAGTGTTTCAAAGTACTCGGGTGAGAGAGAAGAGAGGGTAGAGAAACAGACAGTGATCTGTATCAATTAAGAAAAATTAATGTTTTCTTGTGACTTGCACCTTGGTTTTTCGTGGAATTGCGATAAAAACTATTGTTTTTTTGCTCAAAAAATGGATTTGGTCTAGATTTTTGAGGTTTGCCATAATCTGTCTATAAAATAATACAATTCAGTAATCCGATAAAATATAATATTCAGAATTATGTTTAAAAATCAGTAAAAAGAATATGGGTCAACCATATAAAAATATACATCAGCTGGGGGTGATGATAATTTTGAAATAAAATGATTTCAGAAAAATTAATGATGTTTGTTTAAAAATCGCTTTTTCTATCTGTTTCATAAAAAACTGGTTTTTTTAGGTTGCTGAAGCCTGGACCGGCCTGAAGACGGCTATTAGTTTAATATCTCATTTATTGTCTATTCTGATTTTCCATTCCCTTCGCTAGAAGACATTTTTTGATCTATTAGACGAAATAGCGACTAAAAATGAGACAATCAGACACTTGTAGATCAAAATATCTTGTGGCGAGAGGAATAGAAAAACGAAATGGACAATAACCGATCCAGTCGGTTTCTAGGCCACCGAATTGTCAAAAAAAAAAAAAAATTTGCTTAAAAAAGAAGATATTTTTCATATTTTTAATGCTCACTTGTTTTTTAGGCCACAGGAACAGCTCAATTTAGGAGCACAGAACATTCCAAAAATTCCAAAAAAAAAATTTGTACGCATTTTTCACATTCTATTCCTCTTTTATATTTATTACTTCACATATTTTTCGAAAATACTGACAAATGATTAATTTTAATGTATATAAAAAATAATATGACCGAACTTGTCGGTTCCTAGGTCACAGAAAAGTTTAATTTTCAAAGAATTCAAATATTTCTGCCATCCACATCTGAAAATTGTCATATTTGAAGAATTGAGTGATAATCAGACCAGATATTTGAGAGGAGGTACCGGGGCTCGAACCCTTGACCTTCAACTTCCCACTTTTTTGACTTTTTTTGAAACATTTTCAACGAAAAAATTAAAGGTGGACTGCGACATAAAAAAAGTTGTTCGTGTTTTCATTAGAATAATCCCATTCACTGAAAAATTCAAGAAAATTTGGTGTGGAAGCACCGAACAAAGCAAAATAGAAACCTGTGTCTGAATGAGACCATATTTTTGAATTATTTTGCAGCCCACCTTTAATATGGCCGAACTCATCGGTTCCTAGGCCACATGAATAAAATCCCCAAAACCAACCCGCTCCAAGTAACAGCGTCGTAATCAGCGATGGTATCATCAGTGTCATCGACGATATGAAATAAAAGTGATTTGCCGCCGTCTGAATATCCTTATCCTTATAATAATTCGAATAATTTCGGCAAAACGTGACATTCTGCTCGAATTTATCCAAACACTCCTTTTCATATATCAAATTCTGGAACACGGGGTACTGTAGATCCGACCCAAGCATATAAAGGAACAGCGGGATTTCCATGCCCAGTAGCGATGAAAAACCCGGCATTTTTGGCTGAAAACAGAATTTTAATAAATAAATACAAAAAGGACAAAAAAGAGAATGACCATGGTGGTGAAAGAGTGTGTAATAATAGGAGGGTACATAGAAATTGAGAGAAAAAAAAATGGATAAACAAAAACATGAAAAACACCAAAAATGAAGGAAAAAATTGTGTTTTTTTGAAATAAATATAGAAAAGAGCACTGATAACGAAAAACCATTATATTGCAAAGAAAGAAGAAAAAAAATTGAAATTTATCAGCCAATTTGGTTTCGGCTGATCATTTTGTGGTCGGAGGACGAACAGAGTTCAGAAATTAATGTAATTTATTCACAGAGTTTGAATTTAGGAAAAAGAAAACAAAAAGGTGATCATTAAATATATTACAGTTTTAGTGTTTCAAGTGATTGGATTTCGCCATGTGCAAAGTTGGCGAGAGCAGCAATTGATGATGGAGAGCCAGGTTTCGAGGTCGGATGGGGTGTCGGCGGCGAGCATTACTCTGAAATAAAGGATGATATCGAAGATAAAGTTGAAAAAATAGAAATTTTCGATTTTAACTGACAACCCAAGCCCAAACTTGAAAAATTCTAGCTTTCAGCAATTTTCAGCCTGATATATTAAGATTTTCTGTCCTTTTTTTTCATTTCAGCCAACGAGTCTTGATTTTTTTCTGAAATCCAGCTTCGCAATGAGAAAATTCAACTATCAAATTCCAGGCTGGAGTTTCTCTTATTTTTTTGGAACCTAGATTGTCTCTTTATATCTTTTTTTAAAATTGTTGTTCAGGCAGGATTTTGTCTTTTTTCAGCCATTTTTTACAAGAACTTCTTGAAATCAACTTGTAGAATCTTCAATTTTGGAATATTTCAACTCCAGGCAGCTAGAAATTTGTCCTCTGAAAACTTTCAGAACGAATATTTCATAATTTTCCTATTTTTTGTCAAAATGCTCACCTCAATGGCTCAATATCATTGGCAGTCCACATCTCAGGCTTGACAACTTCTCCATTTTCCGTTGTCTTCGGCGCCCACACATCGATATAAAAACTATTCGGATATGGACAAATATCAGATACTGTCATTGCGCCTTCTGATTCGATACATGTAGCAAGATCCAGTGCAACAACACACTCCTGAAATTACAACAAAAAAATGTGGATTGAGAAGGAAAGATGTAGGGAGAACTGACCTTGTAAGTTTCATCTTCCGGGTTTTTCCAAAACTTCATTTCGCCAGATGAAAGAACACACCAAAATCTGCAAAATGAGAAAATTGTAATTTTTCACATTTTTTCAACCAGGAAACCCACCTTGTCCAAGTTCCAAGTCCTTCTGGAGTTCTCTGATACATGGACAAAAATCCATCAATCTCAATAGTCACTTCATCGCTCACTCGTTTTCTCACCTTCATCAAAACACCACCTTCTAATGGATACATTTCATGCGAAATCTGGTACATCTGAAGGGAAATACGACTTTTTATGATAACAGGTTTTTCTAGATACCTTTTTACCAGGACAATCAATACCAAAGGTGAACGAGCCAAGAAGTGTGAAATTGGTTTCAGTTGACGATAGGCAAAATGCAGGTGGGACGAATGAGCTGGTTGTTCCGGAAGATCCCCCAAAAAGAGGATTCGTTTTCGACTTGGTCTTCAATGTAGATCCCTTCAACTTGTACTTATCCTCATGGGTGAATGATTCTCTCATTGATTTTTGACCAAAAATCTCGACAACAGCTTTGAAGTTCGCAGGTATTTTTGTGAGAGTCAGCGGCATGATGAAATCCAAATTTCCTTTTCGATTCAACGCCGCATCGCTTGTAGCCAATTTCGACACTTCCACTTGCTCTCCCCATTTGAGAACTGCTACGAAGTAATACAAATCGGCTGGAAAATGGGATTATGTGATTCTAGGAAACAGAGGGTCTGGCGTACTTGACTTTTTCATAGCCATCATATTCTTCTGCACAAAATCTTTGGATATATTGAGCTGCAGTTGGGTGATGTTAACATCGCCGCGCGGTCCATCAATTCTGAAAATCGATAAATTTTATAGTCAGGAAAATTAATTAGTAATATTTTAATGAAACATCAGCCTCTAAACTTTGACCAAGCTTTAAAATTAAAGTAATTCAGATTGAACAGAAGCAAAACTATTGTTTTTTTTCAACCTGTTTTTGAAGATTCTGACTATTACAAGGTCCAGAATCTGAAAAACTAGATGAAAATTCAAACGTTGAAGGTTTTCTACTGGAAATTGTGATTTTTGGCATTTTCACGTTGTTGATGCAGTGTAAAATCAAATTTAGAAAAAACTGTCTGAAATCGCAAACTATATTTTCTTTGTCACCGTTGCATTAAATTTCATCCTTTTTTTAAAAGAAAAATAGGCCATGTTGACTTTCTAAAGGTCGGATATAATTTTCGAGTGAAAACCCGAACTGGAATTTTACTATTGGAAAAAATTATGCTCTGCTGGTGCTCAAATTCACTATAACTGTCCTATTTTTGCATTTTCCAATTTTTTCAATGTGAAATCCACTATAGTTTGAATTTTAAAATTTTGTCACTCCTTCCAACCCCCTTTATATAAACTCACACTCTCAACCCATCCCTCTCCAATCTTTGACATTCAGCAAGAAGAGCCCTCTGTTTTTCAACTGCAATCAACAATGCTCTCTGCATTTCGATCTCTTCTCTCGATCCGTTGAACGTCGGTGTCTCACGACATAATGCCAGCGCTCGTTTTGATTGTGAAATGTGCTCATTTTCCACTTTAATTGCTCTTTTGATACGCTCCTGGAAAACAAATTGTTTGATGAACATGTTTTTGAGTTTTTTTTTTTGCTGTGTTAGGCAATTAATCTGGGTCGGGTTGGTTTGAGCTTTTTCGAGAAGATTGAACTCGAAAGTAGGAAACTAATAACTTCGTAAAAATTCATAGATTTAAAAATGGAAATGAATTTGGAAAATGGATTAATTTGGTAAAATCACAATTCCAGTGGGAAATTGGATAAAAACTACGAAATCCAACCTAATAATTGTAATGTTTCGAAGTTCGACCTATTTTGAAAGATAAAATATTTAGCTTTTTACTGAATATTCAATTTTTCAGTGGAATTTGTTGAAACCTGCTGGAATTGAAGCTAAAAACTGATTAATTTGGGGGATATTTTTAGGCGACTAGTACCGAAAATAATAAATTCGTTTAATTTTAAAGATTTTGGTAATATTTCGATTTTTGAAATTTTGTCTCCAATATTTCTTGATTAAATATAAAAAAAATTACCTTCTCAATTTCCACACTATTTCTCACTTCTTCGTCATCTCTCACCAAATTCTTGAAAACCGGCGACGTATGCGTTTTATCTTGAATCGGCGACGACATACTTGGCCGAATTGGCGTACTGCTGACATCAGCGGCTCGTTCACGTTGAATCTTACGGTAGAACGACACAGAATATGGTAGTCGAGATTCTGAAGTTTATATTTTTAATAGTTGTATCTATGTATGATTTAGAAAAAAGGTAGATTACCATTCATTCTATCCTCCCATTCTTGTTCAATAGTAGTTCCCTCTTCTCTAGCATCTCCACATGCTGTCGATTGATCGTCTTCTTCTTCTTCTTCGAAACCTTCACTACCCATTGGCACATCTTCCTCCTCAATAACCTCGTTCATCACACCTCGAGTCAATGGAGATTCTTCACATCTTTGAACCGCTAACGGGCTCGTCGTTGATGGCCGATAAGGCGAGGGAGTCCCATTATGCATAAATTCGAAAGCCTGATCGATGATGCGACTAGCATCGGATGGTGTCGAGAATTCTCTTGGTGGTGCTTCTACTACTTCGTTTTCTTCTTCTTCTTCGAAGACTTCGTTTTCAGAAAACTGTTCTTCTTCTTCTTCTTCTTCTTCTTCGGGGTGTTGTTGAGGAACTTCTTTTCTAGTTTCGACGACAGGTTTTTGAAAAGAAATTGATCGATGAGATGTCTGAAAATTTATTTTCAAGCGGCAATTTCTTGCTATTTTTATTTGAATTTCTAGTTTTCCAGATTATTCAGAGGTTTCAAAAGGAAAAAAAAATTCAAAAATTTTAATTTTTCCGAAAACTCATAGGGAATCCGGATAAAATCTAGCATTTTCCGCTAAAATTCAAATAAGTAAATCAATTTTCCAAGTTTTTTTCGTCAAAATTTCCAGTAAATATTGTTCCTTGTGAATTTTTCCGAATTTTTATGGACATTCTAGGCATTTTGAAATGCAATAATTATAGTTATAAAATTAGAAACTAAGTTAGTTGCTCAATCGTTTTCACGTCGAATTCATTGATTATGCCACGTTTTTATTGAAACAATTTTGAAAATGACCAATTTTGCTCCTAAATGTCTTTTCAGCATTCAAGCATGTTATTTGAGACAAAAATTAGTTATACGGTTTTTTTACATGTCGATTACCCTTATCTTGTAACGTACATTATTCATATATGAACTATTTCTAATCCGATTGGCAGCTGCGATTAATTCTTCTTCTGGAGCATCTGGGTGAATCGGTGTACCCGTAGAGGATGAGAATTCCCACCGAGACTTCAAATTCTTCAAATTCCCAACTCTCATCTCTTGTTTCTCCTCAGTTTTAGATCTTTCTTGCCGGATGACTGGTTTTGGCGCGATATTAACTATTGGTTTAGGCATAGGAATGTGCACATGCTCTTGTCCTTTTAGTTTTTCTTCAAACTGAAACTTGATCGTTTTCGCAGTCGACTTTTCCAATGCCGCTGATTTCGCTGGCGACATTTCCAGATCTTTTGGCGATGATGTGCTTTGTGGCGCGAATTCGGCAGGCGAGAATTTCGCTTCAGACTTCTTTCTCATATGTTTCTTCTCCTCTTGAATAGTGTCATCTGGGAATTTCGATGATTATATGGGATCTACTCGATAATTCAGGCTTACCGTTATGTCCAGATGACTTCATATCGATGTGTCCGTTCATCGAGAAATCAGCCGAAATTGATGAAATCGTGAGATTCATCATACCAGCAGATCCACCGAGAACTGTGCTTACTGTGTCATTGATGGAGGTCTGAAAAAAACAGGATATGGTACAATTAACAAATATTTCGTGAAGGCTTTTGGGCGGTTTTTTAAAAATAAATTTCAGTTCAAAACTATCACTAAAATGAATTTTTTAAACAGATTTTTGGTAGTTTTACCATGTTATTATGTATTTTATTCTCCGGGGAAGCTATTGAAGATGAAGATTTCCTATTTTGCGCCTTGTGTAGTGCCTCATTTCCAGCCGGAGTAAACAAGACTGATGGCCGTGTCTTCAAACAATTTTTTAAAGAACAAGGTTTCAAATTACATGTTTTCTTACCTCGCCAATGCTTAGTCTAGCAGATCTTCCTCTCATATAAGATTCCTTCGGTCTATTTTGTTGTTTTTGTAGATCACATTGGAAATCTTCGAAATCGGCAGCTATTGCGGAGAAGCGGGCTTTGCGCGCTGATGTTTTATCCGCGGAGGAAGTTTCTTTCTTGACAGGTGACTCTTCATGTCGGTCAGCTGGGTCGATGTTCAATTTTGTTGATGTTGATAGTGGGATTCGTTCCATAAATTTCTCTGGAAATGAGAAATAGGTTTCTGCGGTAGCTCAGAAGAATATTTGAAAAATGAAAATAAAGTTTTAAATTTGCTGGTTTTTTTCGAAAAAAAACTGACAATTTTGAGAAACCTCAATAAAAAATGATTTCGTATGAGTAAAACTGTTTTTGGCCGATTTTACAAAGATTAATTAGGAAATCTTCCTTCAATTTGTGTGCGGCTATGTTTCGAAAAACTGAGAAAATTGAAAAAACTTATTTTTTCTGATATTTACAGACTATTTTTATATTCAAATTAATTTGAATATTATTTTTCACTTGTTTTTCAACATTTTATCAACAAAAAACCTTGTTAAATTTCATATTTTCATGGTCTTTTCAAAAAAGCAAAAAAAAAGAAAAGAAAATAAAATAAAAAATCCCAAAAGTTTAAAAACTGTAAATCTCACACAAACTCATCTTTGCGAGACACACAAAAAGAAATCTACATATGTTCCTTTAATTTTTTCATACTGTATGCTCTTATTTTCAGTTCAATGCTCCATCCAAAAGACCATTCAATGTTTCAAAATAGTTTCTCTCTCTCTCTCTCTCTCTTGCTCACAACACAAGACTTCTTCATGCTCTTCCCTAATTTTTTTTCGTAAAGATAACAGTTGTCTTTTCTCCTCTACATCCATAGACACTCTATGGCCCGACCTGATAATATCACTTGTCCGAAATAATATGTCTTTCCTCTGCTCTCCGTTAGATGTAGTTTCAACATTTTCTCTTCTCGTGTTGTTTTCATATACACAACTTGTTTTTCTTTGTTTTAACGGTTTTTGTGGGTTGGTTTGGTTTTTCTTGTTCAAAAAATGTTCTAATTTCTTAAACTCGTGGAAACATCGTGACAAGACCAACAGTACTAAGATATAAAGGCGCATAATAGAAATTAAGGGTCTCAAAGCGATGAGCTGTTTTTCAATGAAAAATGAAATAAAAACATCATACTTTACGACAAAATGAACAGTGAAAGAAAGTGTTTCAAATTTTTTGGAAATTGAAAAATTCTAAATTTTACAATTTTGTTCGAAAAAAATTACAGTAATCGATCATGTTCCTTTAAACCTTGCCAAAAACACCACATTTTACGACAATGCGCACAGATTTTTCGAAAACAAAAACTATACACCATATATTACGAGAAAATGCACAGAATAAATCAAAATAACATTCTCCTTGTCCATTTAGACCTATCTGAGAAAAAACAGTATTTTTTTTCAAAAATAAACTATCCTTATTTTCATGGATACAACGGACTTTACGACAAACTGCACACAACTACAGTAACATTCCTCAACAATCCCGTGTCCCTTTAAACCTGCCAATCATATATCCTCCCCCACAAGCGAAAAGGTCCATGTTATTCTATATCTGTCTGCGTCTCTCAATTCTCCCACGAATCTATATATATGTTTTGAAAGATAAATCATGTCAAGAGAGAAATATGATACTTGTGAATCACTTTTTGAACATTTCATTTTTCCTCTGAAAATGAAACTGAAAATCTTCTACCTAGAAGAAAAAACTACGTTTCTGACCCAAATCTTCTTCTTTCTCATTTTTTTGTCGTCCAATTCAACAGGTACTATTAAATTGTGAGTGTGTGCTCTTTCCTCCTACACTTTTTTTTCTCGTTCAACCCAATTTTCTCTCTTCACTTTTTTTTTTTTTGTTGCACCTTTCGTGATCCATTCGAATCAATTGATTAATTATCGTCAAATTTTTTTTCTCGCAGAAATCGAAGAAGAAAAAAAAGGAAAAGTTGTACATTTTCTGAAATAGGTGAGAAATATGCCGGTTCTTTTGAGATCTGTTGGATTTGGATCGAATCGAACTCGAAATTTGAGACCTACTTCTTCGGTGAGTTTTTGGAAGGGTTCAAATGCGCTCTATTGATAATGTGATTCTCTGTGGGCTTGGGAGACATTTCGACATTTCTAGGTAAAAAAAATTATTAAAATAACCTCTCACGTTCCTTTAAAGATTATTGAGGAACACCCTATCATACGACAAGGTGTACAGTTTTTGAAGTAAGTTAAAGTATCTTCATACGTTACTTTAGGAGTTAACAAGAAACACCATACCTTACGACAAAACTTCACCAATGAAGGCGCCATATTTCACGAGAATGTGCACAATTATGAAATCAAATATACTGATATCAGGTGTTACAAAATTTCTATTAGTCATCCAGGTAGTTTCAACATCATTTTTTAACCTCAAATTTTGTCAGAGAACCTATGGTCAAAAATACCACACTAGGTTGGTCTGGTTCAAAATTTTGTGCTCTTTCGAATGCGCTTATTCTCAGCTCATAAAAATGAATATGGAGCAAGTTATGCTCAATTGAAAAATCTCGTAAGAGAAAAATCAAAATATCACGTACAGAAGTCAATACTTCAACGTATTAGTCATTCAACATCACCAATTTTTTTTCACCTGAAATTTTGTTAGAGAACCTATCACCAAAAATACCAGACTAGGTTACTCTGGTGTGAAATTTTGTGCTCTTTCAAATGCACACATGCAGAGCTCACGAATTTGAAAATGAAGCAAGTTATGCTCAATTGAAAGTTCTGTAAATTTTGAAAAAATGTTCTGTCTTTGTCAGAAAACATTCAGACAAAATTATGAGACTAGGACCCTATAGACCAAAATTTTGTGCTCTTTCGAATGCACACATCCAGAGCTCGCAAAATTGAAAATGGAGCAAGTTGTGCTCAATTGAAAATTAACATATAATTAAGGAAGTATAGTAGTGTTTTATTTTCAAGGTTCATAGGGATTTGAAGACATCTAGACAGTTAAATACTTTTTTTGAAATATTATCAATTAAAAAAAAATTTGCATTTCCAACAAGAAAATTCTGTTTCAAAATCGCCGTCGTGTTTGCACACAAACACACAACTTGACGTAAATGTTCACTAAACCGTTTTCTCAATAGAGCAAACAAGCTTGTTTCTTCTATTTTAAATTTTTTAGTGGTGACAATTTGAGAAAAAAGTGTGCAAATGTTCGTCAGCGTGTGTGCATGAAGTGTATGCACAACTTTTTTTGAAAAAAATTCACGCGCGTGTTCACAATAGAGCACACTTGGTCGCTCAACGAACAAACGTATGAGGCATAGAGAAACATAGTACAAGAGAAAATTATAGAAAACCTGGAAAACCTCTTTAAGTTAGAAAACATGTGTTTATTAATGGAGCGCATTTGAGAGATTGACATTTGGTTTATACATGAAATACTTTCGGTTCTCTTAGGACAGATTCTGACGTCGAAATCGGATTCTATACCAAAACACCTGATTCTGAAAATATGTCGTGCTGAAATAGAACTTCACCCGGGTCCCAAATATTCCCCAAAAAAAAACCATCTCTATGCTTCCAGAGCTCAAACGACCGAAATCGCCGAGTTTCGCAAGTCTCTGGCACAGCCACCTCCAACTCTCAATCAACCACTCGCGGCAAAGATGACCGCGTTGTCCAGGTACCCTCAAATCCCCCGGTTTTTCGTGATTTTGTTCAGATTTGCTTCTAGAGAAAAATATCCACCGACTTGTACAAATCATCACAATATACTGAATTTAAGAAGGTTTCAGACTTGTTTAGAGTGTACTTTCAGTCAAATTTTTTATTTTTCTAACATGTTTACCCTTTTATTTTTTAGTAGAACTAGACTCTAACAATAAAATTCAGCCCGAAAAATCGATAATTTCAGAGTAAAATTCATGAAGATGTGGAAGTCGAAGAGAAGACGAAAATAACAATAGGTCAACGATTGCATAAAATGTATAAGGATTATCATATTAAGGTGAGAATTTCTGAAAATATTCTGAAATTTTAGGGGATATTTTTCAGTATTTATTTCCACTAGCATTCATTATGGTGTATATGTTGATCGGCGCGATAATTTTCTATTTTTTGGAATCTGGAAAGGCTGAAGAGGAAGCGAGTAGAGAGGATTATAACTACAAGTTAGTGAAAATCTTCAAAATTTGGTACCCAAAAAAAAATTTCAGAAGAGAACGTCGATTACTATACCTCCGACTAGAAGAAATTATGCAAGACCCGGCTACTAGACGTCGTCCAAACCGGAAAAAAGCGCTTGAAGAGGCTATGGATAACTTTGAGCAGAAAATGAACTTCAGTGTTAAAAATGTGTCGCAATGGACGTTCATGTCAGCAATGTATTTCGCTGGAACACTATTTACTACGATAGGTGAGAAATTGAAAAAAAAAAGAAAGAAATTTCGCCTTCATGGGGAGACGAACCTCACACCTGTCGCGTGAAAGGCGAGAGCTTCCCCGCCTGCGCCTTACAGTCATGTTCGACTAGGGTGTGTATTTCAAATAAGTCTTTCACGTATTTAAAAAAGTTTATCTTCCAGGGTATGGTGATATTGCGTGTACAACAAATTGGGGTCGAATAGCTACAGTAATCTACTCCTGTGTAGGAATCCCATTCATGTTAATCACCCTGAATGACTTAGGAAAATTCCTTTACAACAACATCAACGGTTGTGTGAAAGGTTTCGAAGATTTCACCACATATTTGGGAGCTTTTCAAATTTTCCACCCCCGAAGGAATCAAGGGGATCTATCAAAAATCGATGAACTAGGAGCAATTGAAGAGGGTGGAGCAGGAGTTGGCCAAATTCCAAGTATTGAAGTATCGTCGCTGGCATCGGAATTGGGCAGCGAACGGAATGAGAGTGATTATGATGAGATTGAGGATGAGGAAGAGAGAGCGATGCCGAGGATGAGTGTCAAAGTGGCTCTGGGTATCACGATTGGATGGATATTCTTCTGCTCATCACTTTTCAAACTTTGGGAGGATTGGACTTATGCGGAGAGTTGTTATTTTATGTTTATTTCACTTTCGACCATTGGATTGGGAGATATTTCGGTGGCAAGGAGGGAGTAAGTTGGATGTGTTATTAAATTGAGCGGAACAAGTGCAGAGCCTTAAGCCTAAGCCTTAAGCCTAAGCCTTGAGCGTAAGCCTTAAGCGTAAACCTTAAGCGTAAGCCTTAAGCGTAAGCCTTAAGCGTAAGTCTTAAGCGTAAGCCTTAAGCGTAAGTCTTAAGCGTAAGCCTTAAGCGTAAGTCTTAAGCGTAAGCCTTCAGCGTCTCTAAGTCTCTAAGTCTCTAAATTTAAAGCTCTAAGTCTAAAGCTCTAAATCTAAAGCTCTAAGTCTCTAAGTCTAAAGCTCTAAGTATAAAGCTCTAAATCTAAGTCTCTAAGTCTCTAAGTCTCTAAGTCTCTAAGTCTCTAAGTCTCTAAGTCTCTAAGTCTCTAAGTCTCTAAGTCTCTAAGTCTCTAAGTCTCTAAGTCTCTAAGTCTCTAAGTCTCTAAGTCTCTAAGTCTCTAAGTCTCTAAGTCTCTAAGTCTCTAAGTCTCTAAGTCTCTAAGTCTCTAAGTCTCTAAGTCTCTAAGTCTCTAAGTCTCTAAGTCTCTAAGTCTCTAAGTCTCTAAGTCTCTAAGTCTCTAAGTCTCTAAGTCTCTAAGTCTCTAAGTCTCTAAGTCTCTAAGTCTCTAAGTCCCTAAGTCTCTAAGTCTCTAAGTCTCTAAGGTCTCTAAGTCTCTAAGGTCTCTAAGAACCTGTAAGCCTAAAAGTCTACATTTTCAGCATGATGGTCCTCTGCTTTGTCTTTGTCATAGTTGGTCTTTCACTCGTCAGTATGACAATCAATGTGATACAAGTTGCCCTAGAAGACTTTTATGTGAACATGATGATGAAACTCATCATTGAATATCAGGAGAAAATGGCGGCAGGTACGGTGCCTCCCTTTAAAAATGTCTAGTTTATGTTTGTCATTTTCTTAGGAGGTGATCAAATGGGCGCGTCGGTTGGTATGATGAGAATGTGGGGAAATAACAAAACGGCGAAATTGCTCATGCCATTATTGAGCAAGGAGAAGAAGAAGATGGCGATGGAGAAGGTTGAGGTCAAGGCGAAGAATAACGGCTTCGAAGTCCCTACGATTCTCACAGATTTGGATGAGAAGTCCGGAATGCCGAAATTATTCCACATTGAGGAGAATAAAGAGGAGGGCGAGGAGCATTCGAAGTTGCTCACTGATTTGGTGCAAAAACAAATTGAGATTGAGGAGGCCGCAGCGGAGAGTGCGGTGATGAAAGTGGCGCATGATGCGAATACGCAGACCGATATTCTTTTGCAGTAAGGGGATTTTAAAAGATTTTTTTTCTGATTTAATGTGTTTTTCTTCAGAGATGAAAAGGGTCATCAAACTGATGAGAAGGTTTATGAAGAAATGGGAACAATGACTGAGATTGAGGTGAAAACTGTGGAAAATCTGGAAGTTGAAACGCAAACTGAAACTGTGCAAAATATCATCGCTGAAACGCAAACTATCATTGTTGATCATAATGATGAGGAGACGAATACAGCGGCATCGACACTGCATGTGAGTTTTGAACTTTAGGGCTCATTTTTGAGCAAAAATTGATGACCTCATCTTTTTCGGCGTGTTAAGATCTATAAAATGACATATATTTCATTGAAAAACGCTGAAATTAGCGTTGATTGCAGGCGCGCTGAATTGAACTTAAGCGTAGGCAGCGATCCCGTCCGAACTGGCAACCTAGGCAACGTTGACTCAAGTTAGTCGGGTTCGAATCTCCCTATCTCAAAATTGTTTTTTTTTTGCTTCTTACAGTTTTTGTAGGACTGTTTGAAATTGCTCATAAAAAAATAAGTGCTTTGTTTTCTTAGTAACTTCCCATTAAAAACAGATGTTTCAGAGTCAACTTCAGGGCTCATTTCAGAGTTTCACAAAAGAGCTTAGCCAAAACTGATAACGTCATCTTTCTCGGCGTGTTAAGATCTATAAAATGATATATATTTCATTGAAAAACTCAAAAAATTCCAAAAACGGCGCGCGCCTAAACGCCACATGAAAACGTAGGCAGCGATCCCGTCCGATCTGGCAACCTAAGCAACGTTGACCCAAGTTAGTCTCGGGTTCGAATCTCCCCATCTCAAAAATCTTTTTTTTTCGTTTTTTTAAAACAATTTTTTAGCACTGTTTGAAATTTCTCATGAATAAGAATGTGCCTTTGAAAATAGTAGCTTCCCATTAAAAACGGGTGTGTCAGAGCCAACTTCAGGGCTGATTTCTGAGTTTCATAAAAGAGCTCGGAAAAAATTGATGACGTCATCTTTCTCGGCGTGTTAAGATCTATGAAATGATATATATTTCATTGAAAAACTCAAAAAATTCCAAAAACGGCGCGCGCCTAAACGCCACATGAAAACGTAGGCAGCGATCCCGTCCGATCTGGCAACCTAAGCAACGTTGACCCAAGTTAGTCTCGGGTTCGAATCTCCCCATCTCAAAAATCTTTTTTTTTCGTTTTTTTAAAACAATTTTTTAGCACTGTTTGAAATTTCTCATGAATAAGAATGTGCCTTTGAAAATAGTAGCTTCCCATTAAAAACGGGTGTGTCAGAGCCAACTTCAGGGCTGATTTCTGAGTTTCATAAAAGAGCTCGGAAAAAATTGATGACGTCATCTTTCTCGGCGGGGTTAAGATTTATAAAATGATATATGGAACGATTCATGAACGAAAAATAAAGAAAAAATTAATATTTTAACTCAAAAACCCGATTCATGAAACGGAAATAAATTGAATTTATTTCCATTTTTTTCTAATTAAAAAAACTAAAATTAAAAAGGTAACAATGAGAAAATACACGGTCTCTCTGTAAAAAAATAAGAAATGAAATAAAACGTGAAAATATTTCAGAGACCGTGTATTTTCTCATTGTGACCTTTTCAATTTTAGTTTTCTAAATTGGAAAAAAATGGAAATAAATTCAATTTATTTCCGTTTAATGAATCGGGTTTTTGAATTAAAAAATTAATTTTTTTCTTTATTTTTCGTTCATGAATCGTTCCAATATATTTCATTGAAAAACTCAAAAAAATCCGTAAAAGGCGCGGGCCTAAACGTGACTAAAATTTTCTCAAAACATAGGCAGTTATCCTATCCGATCTGGCAACCTAAGCAACGTTGACTTAAGTTAGTCTCGAGAAAAAAGTCATAAAATATGTTTTTTTTTGAATTTTCAAATTTTTCCACCAAAAATCCACCTGCTAAAATTAGTGCGTATTAAGACCCGTAACTTCACGAATTGAGATGTGCCTTTAAAATATGGGGTTCTCCCTGATATAACCGGCAACAATGGGTGTTTTCAAAGCTCATTTCTAAATTTTACATGGTAATTTCTTCAAAATAAATGACGTCATCTTTTTCAGCATGTCCAATCCTACAAAATGACCTATATTTCATTGAAAAACTCAAAAAATTCCTAATACAGCGCGCGCCTAAACGCCACGTAATAACGTAGACAGCGATCGTGTCTGATCTGGCAACCTAAGCAATGTTGACCCAAGTTAGTCTCGGGTTCGAATCTCCTCATCTCGAAATTCTTTTTTTTTTCTTCAGGAAACCGACAGTCAAACAGAAGTTGTTCAAACTAAAGAAGAAGAGCTTCAAACGTATATCGACATGGCTGATGCTGAAACAATAGTTGAGATTGAAACCAAAAATATTCGAATTCAAACTCCGCAGCCGGTTATTGAGCAAAAATGTGTGCAAACTGAAGATCTGGAAGATAGAAAATCACCCTCGAAAATGTCATCAGCGAAAAAACGACTTCGACGAGCATTCGCGAGCAAATCCAAACCAACAAGGAGTAGTTTGGATCATCCAGTGATGAGTGATTGGAAAGATGTTGTTGAGGAAGAAGAGGAGGAGGAGGAGGAGGGCGACGAGACGGCACCGGATGAAGAAGAGCCCGGATCGGTGGAATCGTTGCATTGGGATCCGGTGGATGGTATGCATGCGGAGAAACAGTTGCCGGTGAAGAAGTTGAAGGCGATGTTTGATTCGCCCAAAGGGCAACGAAGAGTGGAGTGAGTTTGGTTTGAGCTATCCGGATGTGATTTTGATTGACCCATATGTGTATGTGGCTTTAAAAAACTGAAAAACCGGGGTTCAGAGTTCAGAAATAAATAAATTGATATTTTTCGTCACACCTAGAATAAGCTGAAATCGATACCAAAATCGATACCAAAAATTTAGGTCCAAAAAGACACAAACACACTTCTAGTCTCAATTTCAACGAAATTCTCAGCTGGCTTCTCAAACCTTGATTGATTCCAGAATTACTTGAAATAGATTTCATCTTCTCTAGTTTTTTTTCTGAAAATTTCTAAATTGGAATTTATTTCAAACAATTTTGAAACGTATATTGAAATGTTTTAAGTGAGTTTAAAAAGGAATATGTTAAGCATATAAGTACACATTTTCTTCTTCTGCTTAAAGGGACATATTTAAAGGAACGTAGATCACACTGAAACTACAGTAATCCTTGAGAAGTTTACCTCTAAAGATCATTATCTTCTACTCTTTGTAATTCCCCTTCCCCTTCTCCCTATGTCCCCTTTCTCTGTCCGTTTGTGATTGTGCTTTCTAGAAGAACATCGTCATCGTTCAATAAAAAACGTGAAAATTCTCGGACTCGCAACAAATCCGAATAAATGCTCTACTCATCTCCTTTCAACTCCAAGTCTTCAAAAATCAACTCGGGTTCACTAAATGTCTTCTTTTTTCGTTGTCAATTTTTTATATGTATGTGTATATTCAGGTTATATTGTTTTTGCATTTTCTCGGTCATAAAATATGTTTTTTTTTTGAATTTTCAAAATTTTCCACCAAAAATCCACCTGCTAAAATTAGTGCGTATTAAGACCCGTAACTTCACGAATTGATATGTGCCTTTAAAAAATGGTGTTCTCCCTGATATAACCGGCAACAATGGGTGTTTTCAAATCTCATTTTTAAACTTTACATGGTAATTTCTTCAAAATAAATGACGTCATCATTTTCAGCATGTCCAATCCTACAAAATGACCTATATTTCATTGAAAAACTCAAAAAATTCGAAAAACGGCGCGCGCCTAAACGCCACGTAATAACGTAGACAGCGATCGTGTCTGATCTGGCAACCTAAGCAATGTTGACCCAAGTTAGTCTCGGGTTCGAATCTCCCCATCTCAAAAATCTTTTTTTTTTCGTTTTTTTTTGCCAATTTTTTATATGTATGTGTATATTCAGGTTTTATT
>LR548558.1:0-14267 GCA_900536415.3 Caenorhabditis sp. 38 MB-2015
CGCCCGCCCGCCCGTTCGCCGAAATATTTTATATTTTGTTCTTCTCCCCCATCAAATATTCATTGAAATTGAAATTTCAAAGCATTTTCGAGACCGAAGGCATCATTTTTCACAGTTTTTACAATCTATTTTAATCTTTTTCAACCGCCTAACTGGACGGGTTTTACAACCTCTTCGTTTTATGACATTTTTCGGGTATGCGCGGAATTTCAGACAAAAATTAGTTGGGGTTCATAAAATTTTTATAGTTCTCCTTTTCGAAATTCTTCTTCTTCTTGTTCGTTTTGTCTTACAAACAGTCAAATGACCTGAGAGTCTGGGCTTGGATCTAGATATAGGCCTGGGCATAGGTCTAAAGTGAAGCCTGAACAATAGTTTAGGCCGGATCCTAGGCTTAGATCTAGACCTTAGTCTAACCTTAAATCTAGGCCTGGATTCAAACCTAAACCTGATTTTAGACCTGTTTAGGTTTTAGACTAAGCCAGTTTAGACTTGAGCTTCAGTTAAAGCCTGATTCTATATTTGAGTCTAACCAAACCCTTAAGCCGGAGAAGCCCAAAACAACATATAGACCTGAATAGACCTGGGTTTTTGTCCAGGTTCAACAAATAGGCTCAGTCTAAGCCTAAGCCTAGATCTACCCAGGACCGTCCTCTGATTTTATTTCTGTGTCTAATGGTAAGCCTAAACCTGAGTCTGGACATGAATCTAGGCCTGGCCTAAGGATTTTTGATGAATGCAGTATAGAAGCATGTAATTCAGCCTGAGAGTTTGTCAAGGTCCGTAGTTTAGTCTAGGCCCAAATCAGAGTGTGGGTCTGCAAATGACCCTGGATCTGAGCCTGAATCTAGGTCTGGTTTTAACTATATGCAGTTTTAAAGTCTGTACCTCAGCCCAAGCCTTTGTCAAAACGCAAGTCTACGCGAGAATCTCGTCTAAATCTATGTATAAGCTTATGTCAAGGCCTTATCCAAGTATATGTCTAAGCCTACATCAGAATCCAAGTCAGAAAATAGGTCTTGATATAAGATAGAACCTAAATCTGGACCTGAGTTTAGGCCTGATCTTCGTCCTAAGAGATTTTCAATAGGTGCAGTCTAGAAGCCTGTAATTCAGCCTGATCCTTTGTTAAAGTCCGGATTTAGGCCTGAATTTAATCTAGGCCTATGTCTAGACCTAAATCAGTGTGAATCAGCAAACAGGTCGAAATCTGGGCCTGAACCTAAATCTGGACCTGAGTAATAGATGCAGTCTAGAAGCCTATACCTAAGCCTGAGTCTTTGTCAAAGCCCGTGCTTAGGCCTGAATTTAATCTAGGCCTATTTCTAGACCTAAATCAGAGTTCGGGTCAAAAAATAGGTTCAGATCTAAGTCTGAACATAAATCTGGACCTGACTCTAAGCTTGATCTTCGTCCTGAGAAATTTTCAATAGATGCAGTCTAGCGGCCTGTTCCTCAGCCTGAGTCTTCGTCAAAGCCCGTGTTTAAGCCTGAATATGAACTTGTATATAAGCCTAAGTCCTGGACTTGACCTAAGGATAGTCTGAAAGCCTGTGCCTAAGCCTGAATTTCGTCTAGGCTTATGCCTAGGTCGTATACCCTAGGTATATGTCTGAATCTAGGTCCAAGTCTATGCCTGAATCCTCCCTCCCTTCCTATTTTTTGTCATATGTATATGTTTTTGCATCTATGAATATATTTCTTATCATATATAAACACAAATTGTTCCTCGAATTTTTTTTCGATGATCGTCGCCCAAAGCAGCAAAAAAAACTTGTCCTAGCCCCGAACCGCACACAGATGTTCGGTTTTCTATACAATTCATCATCATCATTTGTTAGTGATATTAAAAAAGATATGTCTTATTATGTGGAGAGGAATGTGGAACATCTGTTTTGGAGTGACCTGGAAGGGGAAAAAACGTGGCATTTTTGTACTATACTATTAAACAATTTCAAATGGTGGCTAGAATGACAGAGAACCCTACTAGTCCGAATTAAGAACATTGGATCCCGAAATTATGGTCTAGAAGAATCTAGAACCGTATACCTATTTCTAGAACTCCAATTAGTGGCCTAGAAATCGGAACCACGGCCTAGAGATCCAAATCATGGCCTAAAAAACTCAATTTATGGCCTAGACTTCCAAATCGTGGACTAGAAATCTAAATCATGGTCTAGAATCCCAAAATAATGACCTAAAAAAAACTCTATTCATGGCCGAGAAACCTAAATCATGGTCAATAAATTCAAATCGTGGCCTAAAAATCCGAACCATGACCTAGAAACCCAAACAATGACCTAGAAAACCAAATACTACCCTAGAAACTAGGTCTATGGCCTAGAAATCCAAATCATGGCCTAGGAATCCAAAATATGACCTAGAAACCCAAAGCATGGCCTAGTTGCCCAAATCATGACCGAGAATCCCAAATATTGACCAAAAAACTTTATTTATGGCCGAGAAGCCTAAATCAGAAACCCAAATTATGGCCTAGAAAACCAAATACTACCCTAGAAACTAGGTCTATGGCCTAGATTTCCTAACCATGGCCCCTAGAAACCCAAACAATGGTCTAAAAACCCAAACTATGGCCTAGTTGTCCAAATCATGACCTAGAATCCGATATATTGACCAAAAAAACTCTATTTATGGACGAGAAACCTAAATCATGGTCTAGAAACCCAAAGTATGACCTAGAAACCTAACCCATACCCTAGATTTCCAATTCATGGCCTAGAAACCCAAATCATGGCCGAGAAACCCAAATCATGGCCTAGGAACCCAAAATATGACCTTGAAACCCAACTCAGGGCCTAGAAACCCAAATCATGGCCTAGAAACCCAAATCACGGCCTAGAAATCACAAATCATGGCCGGAAAACCCAAACCGTTACCTAGAAACCCAAACCATGGCCTAGAAATCACAAATCACAGCCCCAAAACATCAAAACATGACTCATCTCTCGCGAGATATTCCCCGTTTTCCCTCTCTCTCTCTCTCTCTAAAAAATGTACTCAAAAAGTAGTGTCTTATCTCGGTTGTAAACCGTCAAGGCCATTCAGTTTCTTGTTTATTTTCAGCCAAGGTATCTTGTGATTCTCCTTGCCTCATGTGACGAGTTATTTCGAGAACCCCTCGTCTCCTTATAAAGTTCACATTTTTTTCAGAAAATATCAATTTTTTGTGTTTTTTTTTTTCGCAAAGTTCCCTGGCGAAACTGAAGCATGGGTGACGCAACAAGAGGTCCCCCTTTGCGATTTTTTACGACCTTTGTTGTTCATAGCAAATGATCTGGAAAATGACCCGACAACTTGTAACTTGTGTGTGTTCGATTTTCGAAACTTTTTTCGACCAAGGCAAGAAAAAAAATGTCAAGGCCTTTTTTGATTAATAATTTGTTTTGGCGAAAGTGATTATAGTGGGTCACCTGGTTTTTTTTCGTGTTAGGCCTAAGTGAGGCCCTAGTTTGGGCCCCTAGGCCTACAATAGGCCTAGCAACCAAGCCCAACGTAAAAACCCTTGATTCTTGATAGTTTATATTGCTCGAGATGTGTATAATTGATTCGTTTCCGGCTTAAAAATATAATATTAGCTAATCGGAAAATGATGTGGATTTGATCTTCTCTGTGTCTCTCACTAAACAACACTCTCTCGTCGCTTTTTGAGTTCTGGTTCTCTGTGTCTCTCAATTCTCCATACTCTCTCACTCTCTCGCTCTGTTTTGAGATACTTCTCTGTGTCTCTCACTTTTTTGAACTCTCTCCTATCACACGTTCTCTGCGTCTCTGAATACCATACACTGTTTAACTGGATTTTTCTCTGCGTCTCTAGGAGTTCTATGCTCTCTCTCTTAAACGTGGATTTTCTCTGCGTCTCTCGCTAAACAACACTCTCTCGTCGCCTTTTGAGTTCTGATTCTTTGTGTCTCTCAGTCTTTGTGAACTCTCTCGTATCACACGTTTCTCTGTGTCTCTATAAGCTCTACTCTCTCTCTCTTTCTCTAAACGTGGATATTCTCTGTGTCTCTCACTAAACAACACTCTCTCTTATTCTACCTCTGTTCATCTGAGTGTCTGCGTCTCTCAATTTCATACTCTATCTCCCTCATAGTCTCTCAATAACGTACACTATTGCTCTGTTCTTGTTTCTCTGCATCTCCTATTGTACCTGTACTCTCTCTCTCTCCCCTATTCTTCTCTACTTCTCTCAACGCTCTACACTATTTCTCTCATATGTTTCTCAGTGTCTCTTAATATTCCACACTCTCTCAATGTTTTTTCTCCGTGTCTCCCATATCTTACACTCTCTCTCCCCCTTGAAATCCAAAATTCAAATTTTCGCACAAAAACCCCAAAACTCAAAAAAAAACACCTTGCTTACGCGTAAATCGAAATTCAATTTTTGAAAAAAAAAATTTGCGCAACAAAAATTAAAGAAAAGTTCTGTTCTAAGACTCCAAAGCACAAAAAATGGGATAATTTTAGATTTTTCACGAGATTCTGAAATATCTCATTACCCCCCTCCCCCCCCCCCTCCATTCTCTGCGTCTCTCCATCTCCCACACTCTCTCACGCTAACGCTAACTTCTGCAACATTTTCAATTTTCCCACGACCGAACGCGGAAAACCAAAAATTTGTGTCCGATTTACGTAACCAATTACCTATTACCTCAATTCTGAGAATATTTGTTGCAGTTTTCGTCCTAATTCTCAGCTGACAATTATTATTTTTATGTTTACCTCAAATGAGCAGGCCACGCCCCTTTTTCTCGGCTCCAAAAATTTTTTATTTTTCAAAGTGAAAAGTTAATCCCTATATTATTATTGTTGTTTATTGGTATCAAAAAAAAAAAAATTTTTTACGACAAAAAAAAAACTTTTTCCGGCCGCCTTGAAAATTTGTACTATAACTGAACAATTTCCTGGAAAAAAAATGTTTTCGTCATTTTTTTCGGAGCACAACAAAAATGACATTTTCATTTAATTGCCTTAAAAAGTGGGCGGAGCTTAGAAATATTAGCATCAATTTTTTTATTTTTTTTTGTGTTAACAGGAGGAAAAAAGTGGGCGGGGCTTTGATGAGATAGGCCCCGCCCACTTTTTTTGGTCAATCGGGAAAATGTGAGGAATTTATGTTTTAGTTTTAGATTTTTCGGGGTTTAGTGGATTTTTTTTTTAGGATTGTCAGGTTTTGGCGCGAAAAATTTGAAATTTGAATCTTATTTTCGATTTTTGACTGTTTGAATTTGAATTTTTGGTTTTTCGCGCTCGATTTCCTAAATTTTGCGAGAATTTTTGAATTTTTCAAATTTTTCGCCTCAAGACCTGGAACAGTTTCCCGCCAAAACACGAAAATTCAAATTTTACCGGGAAAATTCAAAAGTTTGTCCTTTTTTCCTGACTTTTGATTTTGTGATTTTTCGCGCCAAAACTGAGAAATTCAAAAATTTACCGCCAAAATTACGAAAATTCAAACTTTCAACATTTACGAAGCAAATTTTGAAAGTCACAAAAAATCGTCTTTTTCTAATTTTTGATTTTTCGCGCCTAATTTTGAAAATTCGAAATTTTCCCGCCAAAATTCAAAAACTCAAAATTTTCGCGTCAAGACCTCTAAATTCTACATTTTTCGCTTCAAGTTTCGAAATTCCCAAAAAAAAAACATCATAATTTTTTTTTAGAAAATTTGATTTCTTTGTTTTTCGCGTCAAACAATAAAAAATCGCTTCAAGAATTTTGTTCTTTCAAATTTTTCATTTCCTGGGAACCAATTTCAAAATTTTACCAAAAAAAAAACTTTCGCGGCTTCGCGCTTAATTAAAGGGACATAAGGTGCGCGAGAAAGGTCATGAGAAAAAAACCAAAGTGAAACCTCATTTTTTTTTTTGATTATAGTCTTCTTATTCCCTTTTGTATGTTCCCGCCAAAAATTCAAAAATATATTTTTTTAGGTAACAAAATGCAACTGAATTTATTTGTATTTGTGATATTATCGATTTTGTCGAGTTTATTTGTGATGTCAATTCCGATTCTGGAGATTGGTGAGTTTTTGACGTCATTTAAAGGGACACGAAATAATCGGATTTCCTGTTGAACTTGCGGATTACTGTAGTTTGGACTTTTGTTTCGAGCAGATGTTCTGAAGTTCAAAAGATGTGGGAAGGAGTTTGTTTTTTTTTCAATTCTGAATTTTCACGGGCAAAAACAGAATTTTTCAATGAAAACTATATAGCCTTATAGAGCTTAAAACGGCGGTTCCGATGCTTTTTCTAATTTTTCTCAACTATTTTTTTAAGTACCAAAAAAAAGCATTCAAAGTTTTTTACTCAAAAAAAAAACGGACTAGTCTATAAAAATGAAGGCTGTTCTAAACAACACCTCGCTGGTTCAGTGGTGAACGCGTCTGCCTCGCACACAAAAGGCCGCCGGTTCGAACCCCGAATCCGCCAAATTTTTTTTCAAAATGAGATATGGTTTCGAAAATTTTTAAAGAAAAAAAAGTTTCCGCCTTTTTCCTACCTTAAAATTTTCTGTCATTTTCAAAAAAAAAATTTTTTTAGTTTAAGGCTTTGACGCCGAGTTCAAACACTCAAGTTTAGTTCCCAAAAATATTTTTTGCCAATTTCTAAAACTCGAAAACATAGTCACAAGCTCCGCCCCTTTCTGCAACCCTCGCACAATAATTCCCTCTTCTTTTTTCAGAGAGATCGCAAAGACCGCGTCGCGATTTTACCGAGAAACGTCAAACGAAGCCGCGCAGTGGTTACATTCGATTCGGCAAGCGACAAGATCCAAATGCCGAATTATTGGATCTCGATCAACTTCTTCTCTAGCTTCTCTGCGTCTCTCTTTTCATGTGTGTGTCGCTTTCTCTCGTTTCTCTAGTCTCTCTCTCTCTCTATAAATATATATTTTTTCCCCCTGTTTCTCTGCGTCTCTGCTTTCTATTTTTTCCAACAAAAAATTTCTGTTTTTGATCTCCGTGTCTCTTTGAATATATACTATTGATAAAAATAAAGCTATTCTTGTTATTTTTTTTTTTAATTTTTAAAATCTTGTCCGTGAGAAGTACAAAAGGGAGTTCTTACTTTACTTGGTGAAAATTTTGTCCGAGAGAACTACAAAAACTCAAAAATCACCAAAATAGGTTAAAAGTGGCACGATTATGACCGGAATTTCACGCAGGTTACGAAAATGACAATATTTTTCACTTTTTTTGATTTCTAGGTCGAAAATGAAAAAAGTTCGGTAGAGCGCACTTGCTCACTTTGAAGTTTTCTATGAATTTTACATATTATTCTTCTTATCTCTGAGTTCTGAATCGAATGGTATACTTCAGTCGCGAATTTTCTGAAAGTTTGAGAAAAAATAAAAAATTCTGAAAAAACTCGTCCGAAAGAACTACAAAAATCAAAAAATCTCCCTTATAGGTTAAAAGTGATACGATTCTGACCGGAATTTTACGTAGACCACGATTTTGGCAATATTTTTCACTTTTATGACCTCTAGGTTGAAAATGAAGAGAGTTCAATAGAGCGCATTCTCTCTAACTTGTCCGAGAGAAGTGCAAAAATCAAAAATAATCAAAACAGGATTGAAACGTAATCATTCGATGCGAAATTTCATGCTGATCAAGAATTTGGTGATACTTTTCTACTCCTTGTAGATTTTAGGGTCTAAATCTTGAAAGTTCAGTAGAACGCACTTGCTCACATCAAACTACAAAAATTACCAAAATTTATCAAAATTGGGTATCATTCCAACCAGAATTTCACCAGGAAACCCATACTTCTCCCCATTTTCCAATCCATCGCACAGTTTTCCCAAAAAATGGGCGGAGCCTACATGTTCTTTGCTCATGTCCATCACAATTAAAGGTCATCTCTGCTATCAATATAAAAACACATTCTTTATTATTTTGTTATCAATTTTTATCGTTTTTTGAAAAAAAAAATTTTTCACTGAAAAACGTTTTGTGTTCTTGCGAAGAATGGTGCCAAGAAAAGTTTTTTTTTGAAAACCAAAAAAAAAATCAAATTTTCGCCGCCTTCGGTGATTATTGTTTGTTTTTTTTGCCTAAAGAAACAAAAAGAAACTTTTGTTTTGGTCCAAAACTTTTTTTCTAAAAATGTCAGGCGGATATTTCAAAGTGTCCGAATTGGCGGATTTTATCGACGAGATGAGTGGCGATGAGCATTTGGCGATTATTTCGGTGAGCGACAAGACTGGGCTCATTCCGTTGGCGAAAGGATTGGCGGAGGCCGGATTGGGATTGGTGGCGTCGGGTGGAACGGCGAAGGCGATAAGGGAGGCGGGCATAGCTGTCAGGTGGGTGAAAGAACCTTTAAAAAATGCTCTATTTATTCCAAAAAAAAACCAAAACTTTTCGCCTTTATCGGGAATCGAACCCTTGACCCTATGGTTCATATCTAGAAAAATCTACACAATTGTTCAAAATTTTACGAGGATCATTTTGATACCCCAACTTTGCTATTTTGGGTTAGTGTAGACTACTGTAAGTCCTTTTAAATATACCCCACAGGGTTGTAAAAAAAAAGTAAAAACATTTGTCCCCACCGGGAATCGAACCCTTGACCCTATGGTTCATATTTAGAAAAATCTACACAATTGTTCAGAATTTTACGTGGATCATTTTGATACCCCAACTTTGCTATTTTGGGTTAGTGTAGACTACTGTAAGTCCTTTTAAATATACCCCACAGGGTTGTAAAAAAAAAGTAAAAACATTTGTCCCCACCGGGAATCGAACCATGGACCCTTTGGTCCATATCTAGAAAAATCTACACAATTGTTCAGAATTTTACGAGGATCATTTTGATACCCCAACTTTGCTATTTTGGGTTAGTGTAGACTACTGTAAGTCCTTTTAAATATACCCCACAGGGTTGTAAAAAAAAAAGTAAAAACATTTGTCCCCACCGGGAATCGAACCATGGACCCTTTGGTCCATAGTACTATATAACATTTTGTTTAGAATTTCTTGAGGAATACTTTCATACTCTGAATGTACCATTCTGGGTTGAATATGACTACTGTATGTCCCTTGAAATGAACCACACATCATTATGAAAAAATAAAAAATAAAATTTTCCCCCACCGGGCATCGAACCCTTGACACCATGGTTCATATTTTAGTATACCATTTCGTTCAGAAATTTACGGGGAAAATTTTGATACCCCCAACTTTGCCATTTTTAGTTAGTGTAGACTACTGTAGGTTCCTTGAAATGTATCACATACCATTGTGAAATTTTTTTTAAAGTTTCTACACCAACTGGGAATCAAACCCTTGACCCATTGATCCACTGTTCAAAAAGTGTACTATTCTGTTCAAAATTTTACTAGGAACATTTTGGTACTCAGAATGTCCTTTTTTGATTAGTGCAGGCTGCTGTAGGGTCTTTCAAATGTCCCCTCCCCCTAACTGAAAAAAAATAATAAAAAGCTTTGTCCCCACCGGGAATCGAACCCTTGACCTTCTGGTCCATACTTGAATACTCAATTTGACTCAGAATTCCACGTACAACATCGTGTCACCTTTTTTTATCATTTTTAGCCACAAAGGAGTTCTGTAGGCTCTCTTTAAAGTACCCCGTATGATATTACTCGAAGACTATGCATCAATCCCGATTCTGGAGCTCATTGAGCTCGTCATTCATGTTTAATCAAAAAATCACTATTATCATGATGACCAGCGTAAAGTTTGGGTCAGTTTGAGTCTAAACACCATGTACTTTGGAGCACTTTGAATAACGCCGGGACACGTCGGGACACTATCGGACACCTCAAAAACCCATATCATGATTATACTCAAAAAACTCGAAATTTCACGCTGAACATCGTAGTCATGATCATTTTTCTCAAAAATCTCTAATTTTTTCCAGAGACGTCGCCGACATCACGAAATTTCCCGAAATGTTGGGCGGTCGTGTCAAGACCCTTCATCCCGCCGTTCACGGTGGTATTCTGGCTCGCGAGACTTCCGACGACGCCAAAGATCTTGAGGTACCCCAACTAATAAGCCCCGCCCACTTTTTATCCCAACTAGAAGGAGACGACGAATTTGCCTAATCCTCTTCTTCAGCCCATCACTTTTCGCCACTATTTTTGCGGTTTTTCTAAACTTCTTTTTTCACTCACTGAAAAAAAACCGTGCGGTGATGCCATAAATATATATATATATATATATATCTTTTGGCCCCGCCCATTTTCGCAACAAAGTGCGCGTTAACTCAATTTGTACCCGAAAAAAGGGGAAAAAGAAGTGCTCCAGGAAAAACCAGGACCAAAGTTTGTTTATTTTCAAGAAACACAACATTTCGTTGGTGTCGGTGGTCGTGTGCAATTTGTATCCATTCAAGAAGACAGTGGCGTCGAAGGTCGAGTGTTCGTTGGCCGAAGCGGTCGAGAATATCGATATTGGTGAGTGCGGCTGGGTTTTGGGGGCGTGTCCTAGGTTACGCGCTCAAATTTGACCTATTTTGAGAGGTTTTTGGTTAAATATGACTGCCGCAGAGTTTTAGAGGTGTGGCTTATCAACAAGTCTGCGGCATAGACTTGTGGGCGTGCCCTGTACATTTTTGAGCATTTTGTTTTTGAAAAACTTTTGTATGAGTATTTATCAACTTCGAAAGCAAAATATGTTGCGGCATGGTTTTGTGGGCGTGGTCTGATTTTAGCTATTAAAAAAAAGTCAAATTAGGCTAAAATTAAATTATGGCTGGGTTTTGTGGGCGTGGACTAAATAATATCACCTAATTCTGTCTGTTGCTGTTCATTTCCAGCTGAAAACCCAATGCGGCACTGTTTTGTGGGCGTGGCCTATACAGAGTTATCGATTTTTGTTTGTTTAGACCAAAAATTAACCTGCGGCACAGTTCCTTGATTGATTTTAAAACAATTTTCAATGAAAAATCTTGCGGCATAGTTAAAGGGGCGTGGCCTATTCCTTTCTCGCCGCACAGTTTTTTTTTTGTTGAACAACCACGATATTCTTTGCCCTTTTAATTATAATTCACCGGAAAAATTCAATGAACCGAAAAATTACTTTTTTTTCGATTTACTTGATTCCCTATTGTCCTGAAGAAGTCACGTGCGGCTCGAAAAAAGGGGCGTGGTCTGATTTTCCAGATAAAAGCTAAAGTCAATGTGGTTCTTTTCCAGGTGGTGTTACTTTGCTCCGCGCCGCCGCCAAGAATCACCAACGAGTTACGGTAGTTTGCGATCCAAAAGACTACGAGGCGATTTTGAAGGAGGTGAGCATTTATGTTTTGGCGCCAAAAATCGTTGGTGGGGGGGGGGCGTTGAGTAATTTGGCTAAAAGTCCCCCGGGTGAAATTCGTCACGAGTTATTAATTTGTTTTTTCTTTTTGGCGCGCCATTTTTTTTTGACGCCCCCCCCCCTTTGCCTTATAAACAACGAAGCATGTGTTCTGTTTTTTGGTGTCACAATTTTTTTTTTATAGAAAAATATTTTTTCTAGTTCCAAACTGGTGGTACGAGCACTGAACGACGACAAAAATTGGCTTTGAAGGTGAGATCTTGTCCGGGAGAAGTACAAAAAAAAAATCAAAAGTTTGGTAAAAGGATGGGTTTTATACATCATTTTTCTCGTTTGTGGATTCTGAATCGAATGGTGTACATTACTTTGGGAAGTTTTGAGAATTTCAGAAAAAAATTTAAAAATCTGAAAAACTTGTCCGAGAGAACTACAAAAATCGAAAATCACTAAAATAGGGTTAAAAGGGTATGATTCTGATCAGAATTTCATGCTGATTTCATATCTGACATTAATTTACACTTTGGGCGTAAAATCAGAGGAGCCAATGGAGCGCACTTGCTCACTTTGATGAAAATCTTGTCCGAGAGAACTACAAAAATCGAAAATCACCAAAATGGGGTAAAAAGGGTATCTTTCTGACCAGAATGTCATGCTGATTTCAAATCTGACATTGATTTACACTTTAGGCGTAAAATCAGAGGAGCAAATGGAGCGCACTTGCTCACTTTGATGAAAATCTTGTCCGAGAGTACTACAAAAATCGAAAATCACCAAAACAAGGTAAAAAGGCTACGATTCTGACCAGAATTTCACGGTGATTTCGAATCTGACAATATTTTTCACTTCTGGTAAAATTTAGGCCTAGAATTAGAGTGTTCAATAGAGCGCACTTGCTCACCTTGATGGAAATCTTGTCCAAGAGAACTACAAAAATCAAGAATCACTAAAATAGGAAAAAAAGGTATCCTTCTGACCAGACATTTGTGCTGATTCCGAATCTGACAATATTTTCCACTTCTGCTGGAATTTAGGCCTATAAAAATTAGAATTCTGAAATTCTTGTCCGAGAGAACTACAAAAAATCAAAAATCAACGTAGTAAGATAATAAAGAATACCTTTCTGACCGGAATTTCACAACCATCACGAATCTGACAATATTTTTGCACATTCAAAAAGTTCCAATTCAACTATCTATACAAAATTCAAAAATTGCGGATGCTCGCTTCGCGCGAGCAAAAAAACTAATTTCAAAAGTTCGAGTTTAGGTCCCCTCTTCTCATCGTAAAATGAATTTAAATCTATCTCCTTTTTTTTTGCTGCTGGCCTTTCCCCCGAAATACTAACTTTTTCTACTTTTTTTTTTTTTCTGTGGTCGAGAATTTTTTGTTGTTGCTCTGGCTGGAAAAAAAACGGAAAAAGTTCAAAGATTTGATTTTTTTCTCGGTCTGTAATGAAAAAACCTGAAATCTCTCGAGGGACCTATTTTTTAAAGGGAAATTTTTTTTTTTTTTGGAGAAACTTGAAATATTTGGAATTTTTTGTCGTTTTGCTTTGTCCCAAAAATTTGAATTTCTATATTTTCAGTGAAAAAAAGAGTTTTAAAAAATTATAATATTTCTGAATTTTTTCTTGAATATTTTAAAATTCAAGTCAAATTTTGAAAAATTCTAGTTTTTTTTCAAAATATTGAATTTTCAGGGTTTTCGTAAGATTTGAGAAAATTCAATTTTTCAAATCTGAAAATATTTTTCAAAACGGCCAAAATCAACATTTGAATTTTTACAATTTTTTGTTACATTTTTTAAATTCATTTTTTCTCCTGTAAAATACACATTTTCTAATTCTAAGATTCGTCAAAAAAAATTTACTAATCCAAAATTTTGCGGTAAAAAACTCAGAAAAATCTCATTTTGAAGTCAAAAATTGAAATTTGAAAAGTTAGAAGAAAAATTTTGAAAAAATCTAGTTTTTTTGTCAAAAATATCAATTTTTAGAGTATCCGGAAAATTTAAGAAAATTCAATTTTCAAAAAAAAAATTTTTTTCATTTTTTCTCAAATTTTCCAAATCAGAAATTGTTTTTTTTTTTGAATTTTTAAAAATTTAAAAATTTCAATTTTTTGTTATATTTTTAAATTTTTTTTTCCTGTAAAATACAAATTTTCAAATTTCAAAATTCGTCAAAACTTGAAAATTCAAATTTTTCAAATTTTCTTGATGACCTCAAAGTTTCCGTTTTCAAAGTTCAAGTTCAAAAGATCCGAAATTCAAACTTCTCAAATTTCAAAAAAAAAAAAAACATTTTTTTTAACAATTTAATATTTTTTTAAGTTTCTGATTTTTTGTTGTTTTGTATTTTGACCAAGAACTTCAATTTCAAAATTTTGAAAAATCCACAAATTTCGAAAAATTCCTCAAAAATGCAAAAATGTGTCCAACTTTCCCCGAACAACTAAACAAATTCCGGCTCTATACTAGTATAGCGGTCCCTGAGGAAAATAGCGGTCCGTCAGGAATGTTCATCTACTTGCCAGTTCCACATAGACATTTCCACCAGAATCGCTTGAAACGTTTTGTTTCGATGAAATCTTCGAAAAGTGTAACTGCATAGGTATTCTGGCATTGAATTCAAAGGGACACCACAAAATTGTTTCATTCCAGTTTTTAGTGCGCGCCACGTGGCTTCTATACCTTGAGTGTGGACAGTAGCATCTTCTGGTGACACGAAATTGTATTTGTGATTGACTATGCAGTGTTTGAAGTTTTGTTTCAAGTATTTCAATCCTCCATAAGCAGACCATCCGTCTGAGATAATTTTTGTTCCTGGTGCTATGTGTTCGCAAATGAGAGGAATCAGTGTGTCCGCGTTCCGTTTTTTCACGCGAAACATTGCGACACGATCCGTTCCTCGTTCCAATATTCCGAACACCCAACATTGCTCTCGATTCAACATACTTCCTCT
>LR548558.1:14334-41521 GCA_900536415.3 Caenorhabditis sp. 38 MB-2015
CATTTCCACCAGAATCGCTTGAAACGTTTTGTTTCGATGAAATCTTCGAAAAGTGTAACTGCATAGGTATTCTGGCATTGAATTCAAAGGGACACCACAAAATTGTTTCATTCCAGTTTTTAGTGCGCGCCACGTGGCTTCTATACCTTGAGTGTGGACAGTAGCATCTTCTGGTGACACGAAATTGTATTTGTGATTGACTATGCAGTGTTTGAAGTTTTGTTTCAAGTATTTCAATCCTCCATAAGCAGACCATCCGTCTGAGATAATTTTTGTTCCTGGTGCTATGTGTTCGCAAATGAGAGGAATCAGTGTGTCCGCGTTCCGTTTTTTCACGCGAAACATTGCGACACGATCCGTTCCTCGTTCCAATATTCCGAACACCCAACATTGCTCTCGATTCAACATACTTCCTCTATTGTATTTATTCATATTCATATTCATATTCATATCCATATTCATGACGGACCGCCGTATTCCTGACGGACCGCTATTTTCCTGAGGGACCGCTATTTTCCTCAGGGACCGCTATTTTCCTCAGGGACCGCTATACTAGTATAGAGCCCAAATTCCAACCTTTTCACCCCTTTTTTCTTTTTTTTTCATTTTTCATTTTCATTTCCCAATTTTTTCAGCCAAGAAAAAACAAAAAAAGCAGAGTTCCAAACTTTGCTCTTTTTTTATTGCACATTTTTTCTCACGAAAAAGTGTCAACTTCTTCGCTCGCCTTCTTGACATCCGATTAATTCAATTCCGAAATTGTCCTTTTTCTCGTTTCAAGACCCAATTTCCCCCTTTTTGGCGGTAATTTTTGAACCTCAAAAATGGAAAAAAATCCAAGCAAAAATCGAAAAGAAAAATTCAAAAAAAAAAATTCAAACAACAAAAAAAATTCAAAAAAAATTCAAAAAAAAATCAAAAAAAAATTTGAAAAAAAAAAGTCTAAAAAAAATCCCATTTCTCATAATCCCAGGGATTTGTGTCTAATAGTGTCCACAAAAAACTTCTGCTTTTTATTTTTCCCCCAAAAAAATGTTCGTTTTTCCCGGAAATCAAATTTCCTTCTTCTTACTGTAGCAAAGTGCAGTGGAGCGCACAAAATTCAATTTTTTTTCTTTTTGTGGGCGTGACACACAAGAAAATCTCACTTTTTGTGTTATTTTGTAGTTTTTTCTCAAGAGTTCGCAAAAAATGGGTCTCTGGGGAATCTTTTTGCGGGTCGTCATCACAAGACCTTTATGTTGTATGTACCTGATCAAGAAGAAATTGAATTTTTTCTTTTGGTGGACCGGAAAAAGTTTGAACTTTTTTTTTTGCGTGTTTTGTTGAAGTTTTTGTTGGGTTTTGAATTTTTTGGATTTTTTTTTTGAATTTTCTTAAAGGAGAGCGGACTTGGCATTTTTTTTGAAGAAATTTTTAAGAATTAAAAAATTGAAAATTTAATTTCTTAATTTTAAAAATGGTTTTATGTTTTTTTTAAGTTTTTCTTGGTATTCTCAAAATTTATAGTTTTATGTTTTGGTGCCAAATTTACAAAATTTGAAAGTATATTTTTGTACAAAAATTAATTTAATTTTTTTTTCAAAATTTCAAAATTTGAATTTTCTCAATTTTCCCACCAAAAGTGAAGTTTTCAATATTTACTGTGCTAAATTTCAAAAATTTTTTTTTTTAAATTTGAATTTAATATTTTGGGGCCAATTTTTTTTCAATTTTAATTATTTATTTTATTTCAAAAAAATTTTGATTTTCAATGTTTTGGCGCCAAATTTCAAAATTTCGAATTTTCCCGCCAAAAGTTGAATTTTAAATATTTATTGTGTTAAATTTCAAAAGTTAGAAAAAATAATTGAATTTCAAAGTTTGGCGCACATTTTTTTAAATATTCAATTTTCCCGCCAATTTTTGAAATTTAAAATTCAAACTTATTTCACAAAAGATTTGATTCTCAATGTTTTGGCGCCAAATTTCAAAATTTCGAATTTTCCCGCCAAAAGGTGAATTTTAAATATTTATTGTGTTAAATTTCAAAAGTTAGAAAAAATAATTGAATTTCAAAATTTGGCGCACATTATTTTAAATATTCAATTTTCCCGCCAATTTTTGAAATTTAAAATTCAAACTTATTTCACAAAAATTTTGAATTTCAATGTTTTGGCGCCAAATTTCAAAGTTTTGAATTTTCCCGCCAGAATTTTGATTTTAAAAAAATTGAAAAAATTTTGAATTTCAGTTTTTCCTGCCTTCTAATATTTTTTTGGCGCCAATTTTTTTCAAAAAAATTTTCAATCTCCAAATTTTCCCGCCCACTTTCTCTAAAATTTTTCGATTTTTGGCGCCATTTTCATTTTCCCCACCAATGAACAAGCGGATTTCCGATGTTTTCATTCATCCGGAAAAAAATTCCCAGAAAAAAATTCCGAAATTTTTTTTTCAACTTGAAAAAAAAAGCGTTTCTGAAATTTGACACTTTTCTATTAGATCTTTGTGTTTTCATTGTTTCCGTTTTTTTTTTTTTTTCGACAACTACAGTACTCTACAGTAACCCACAATGTCTCGAATATCATCGATGGCACATAAATGGAAGAATAATATGAATGATGAGTCGAGAAATCGGTCACAGAGTAATTCGCGACTTTTTGATCGGATTTATGGACGGATACAGTATCCGCACAGTAGGACAAAGGTCAGATTCGGAATCTACGTAAAATTTCGAGAAAAATGATGTGTAACATGGGGCGAAGGGTCAAGGGTTCGATTCCACATAGGGTCGTTAATTTTTTTTTAATATGTGGCAGGTTTAAAGGGAGGTACAGTAGCCTACAGTAATCAAATATGGTACACTCGGGGTATCAAAATGTTCCCCATGAAAATCTAAACAAAATGGTATAATAAAATGTGGGCCGAAAGATGATAGGTTCGATTCCCGGTGAGAACAAAAGTTTTTTTTTGTTCAACAAAAAAGTATTTAAAGGGACATAGAGTACCCTACAGGACTATAATCTTCTATGTTCAGGGTATCAAAATGTTCCCCATAAAATTCTGAACTACATGATATGTCAAAGTACGGGCCAAAAGGTCGAAGGTTCGATTCCCGGTGAGAACAAAAAGTGTTTTTTTTTTCAAATAACAAAGCTGGGATTATTCGAAGGGACATACAGTACCCTAATACCATCCAAACTGCAATAAAAAGGTTATCAAAATGTTCCCCTTAATTTTCTGAACAAGATAAGCTAAGAATAAAAATTGAAGGGTCCCATCTCCAAAACTTACAGTACTCTTCGTTCCAGGCTTTCGAACATACAACGTCATACGACGAATCAATCAGTGGATTCATGCGACGAAGATTTGCTGGAAACGGTGAACGAAGTTTACCATTAAGATATGGTTAGTTCTACCCTTCTCTTTTTTGCTGAAAATTTTTTTTTTTCAAGAAAAAAAAAACAAGACAACAGAAAAAACTCTATTTCCCTTGGGACCTCATAGGGCCCGACCTCATATTTTTCGTTTTTTGATTTTCATTTTTTCTTTCTTTGTTACTTCGTTTCGTTTTCAGGAACCAATCCTCACCAAAAAGATGATGCCGAGTTGTACATAGCAGAAGACGAAATGCCGGTTAAAGGTGGGTACTTCAGTGGTTTTCGGGAAAATTCCGAGTTTTGAGTAATTTCTTAGCATTTTTCATGGTACAAGCTTCATTTTGATACCCATATTGTCTATTATTGATGAATTTTCATATTTTAGGTTCCTAGGGGACCCCCAGAGTGTCAAAATATCACTTACTCGAACTCCCGGTGATATCAGGATCAAAACAAAACACTTGGCCTGAAATTCACAAAAAATACACCAGAAAATTGATTTTACACACATAAACTCGAAAATGTTCACTTTTTTTGCTTCTCGGGACATCTTAAATGGTAATTTCAAGTTCTAGGGAAGTTTTCAGACTTTTTCATTATTCTTATCGTATTTCAGATATCTAGAGCTTCAATTTGACATCCATATTACCTATTATTTGAAAAAGTCATTTTTTAGGTTCCCCTCGAGTACCCCTAGAGTACCAAAATATGATTTCTAACTACTACATGTATTATGGAGTTCAAGCTGAAGCCCAAGAGCTGAAGAAAATTATAGAGACAGATAAATAACGTCACGGCTCACGGTACTTGTAAACGCTCTGAATTTAGCTTTTCATGACACTCTATATGGTCATATCCGGTTCCTGGATTGTTTTCAGAATTTTTCAGTAGTTTCATGAGATTCAAAAGACCAGTAGCTTTATTTTGATACCCATTTTGGCTATATTAAGTAAAAGTCATATTTTAGGTACCTCCGGGGAACCCCTGAAGACCGAAAAATCATTTCTAAGAAATATAGAGAATATGGGGCTCAAACGAAAGCTCTCAACGTGTAGAATTTCTCAAGAATCATACTAACCTTCTAAATCCTCTCTAGAACCTAAAAGCATCCAAGAATAAGGCTTAAAGGTGCCTAAGTTGAGCTTTCCACATTATCAACAAAGTTTGAAAGTCGAAAAAAATAATGTATATTTTTTGAGTTCTAGGTGCCAAAGCACATTCTAAATGGACCCACTAATCTCTCTAGATCACTAAAAATCATCTGCTCGAACATTCTAAACCCATCAAAAATTCATAGCCAAGAATATATATATATATATATCTATATATTTTTTGACTCTTTTGTTTTTGCTCCCCATAAAAATAGTTGTCTCATCATCATAACTACACATGTCTGAAAATAACGATGAAAATTGGGTGACTGGTGGGTGACTCGTATTTTTTTTTTGCAGAAAACAAAGCAAAAAAAAAACCAGGATTTTTACAGTTTTGAACGGCGCTCCTGGTTATATCAACATTTTGGATGGGTTGAATGGTTGGCAGTTGGTCAAAGAGTTGAGCGATGCGACAAAGATGCCGGCAGCCGCGTCGTTTAAGCATGTTTCGCCGGCTGGTGAGTGATATTCGGATGAAGAAAGGGTCAAAATCGTGTTCTACGGGTAAAACCACCCCTTGGGACCAATTTTCAGCCAAAATGGTTGCTAGAATCGTGTTCTACACCTCTAATTACCTCAGTGAACTCCTTTTCAGCCATTTTTTGTTGTTGTCGTAATCTTCGGTGTTGGGTCCGCAAACTGATATGTGTTTGCAGACTAGACACCAGATCTTACGACAATCAATTTAATGTTGCTGAAAACTAGTTTTATTATGTTTTCTGAGGTGCTAAACACGAATATAATAGTTTTTTTTTAAAAGTTGTCCTGATCAGACAGAAAATTATAGTCAAAGAGGATAGTACCTCTGAAACTCATTTTCAGCCAAAATAAATGCAAAAATCGTGATCTACGCCTCTAATTACCCCCTAGAAAATTTTCAAATTCATGTCGTAAGGTTCGGTGTCCGCAAGAGGTCTCGGTGTCTGCACACAACACACCCAACCTTACGACAATCGCTCCAATTTTGCTGAAAATTGCTACCCAGGGGTACTTTGAAGTGTAGAACACGAATTTGGCCTCAGTTTTTCTTCAAAAATCACGATTCACATCTTTCCAGGTGCCGCAATTGGTGTTCCTTTAAACGACACCGAAGCCGCGTGTTGTATGGTCTCCGACCTGCCCCTCGACACAAAGAAGCCGACCCTAGCAGCAGCCTACGCCAGAGCTCGAGGTAACTACAGTACTCTCTACAGTACTCTCAGTACTACCAAGTTCAGAACAAGAATGGGTCATAAGTGACCGTCTTCAGCGATTTGTTCCGATTGTTGGTAGGAAACATAGCTTACTGTATATATACCATTTTTTTATCATTATACATACGTATACGTATAGTTGGCTTACTGTAATGTGGTACAGTAATATTAGGTACAGTACCCTGTGAAGGTTTTTTCTTTGTAAATAGCTTATTGTTTATGTAACGTGGTTTAGTCACAGTAATTTTTCAATTTTTTTAAAATTGTATTAGTGTATCGTGAAGTTCTACAGTACTTCTATGAAAATTAAAGGAACCTACAGTAGTCCGAAATAACAGCTAAACAATTCCCAGAAAATTTTGAACAGATTGATTAAAAGAAACTGTGAATCTAAGAGTCAAGAGTTCGATTCCCCACGGAGACAAAATTATTTTTTTTTTTGCTTTTTTGAAAAATATGGGATCACTTCGAAGGACCCTTGGATAACCTACAGTAGTCCAAAAAATACAATCAGGGTATCAAAAAGTTCCTCATGAGATTTTTAACGAAATCAAACCTGAAAATATAGAGCGCATGGTCAAGGGTTCAGTTCCTCATTGGAGCAAAATAGTTGTTTTTTTTTTTGAAAAAGGTGGCGTGATTTTAAAGGGTCCTACAGTAGTCTACAGTAGACTAAAATAAAAAAGTTAGGGTACCAAAATAATCTCCACAAAATTCTGAACAAAATTACATTTTGAGGAATGACTCACAATATCAGGGTTCAGTTCCTCATTGGAGCAAAATAGTTGTTTTTTTTTCGAAAAAGGTGGGGTGGTTTCAAAGGGTCCTACAGTAGTCTACAGTAGACTAAAATAAAAAAGTTAGGGTATTAAAATGATCTCCACAAAATTCTGAATACAACTAGTTTTTAAGGTATGACTCACAAAGTCAGGAGTTCGATTCCTCATGGGGGCAAAATTATTTTTTTTTTTTTTTGAAAAACGTGGGGTCACTTATACAATAGGACTCAAATCCTTTCTTAATTTTTGTCAAAAAGTCTGTTAACAATTGTGTGAACCACTCTACAGTACCCCTACAGTACCCAATTTATTTTGCAGGAGCTGACAGAATGTCCAGTTTCGGTGACTTCATCGCATTATCCGAAAAATGCGACGAATTGACGGCGAAAATCATCAACCGCGAGGTGTCCGACGGTGTTTTGGCTCCAGATTTCGAGCCAGCAGCTCTAAGTCTGCTCGCCAAAAAGAAAAATGGGAATTATTGTATTCTCAAGATCAACCCAAATTATTTGCCATCCGAGACCGAGGAGAGAACAGTTTTCGGGATGAGACTCCGACAAAAAAGGAACAATGCTGTGATCAATGAGAAAACCTTCGAAAACTGCGTGGGCAAAGTCAAAGAGGTACTGTAGTTTGGAAAAATATACAGTAAGACGGGGGGTTTTTTACAGCTACCAAAGCAGGCCATCGATGACTTGATCGTGGCCACAATTGCTCTCAAGTATGCTCAATCGAATAGTGTTTGTTTCGCGCATCGAGGACAGGTACAGTACCCCTGAAGTACAGTAATCTAGTAGTTATAGTAGAAGAACTGTCAGAGCACTACCTAAAAAAAAGTACCCCAGGGACCTACAGTACTTATCTTGAACTACAGTATCTTCGATATGTACATTATGAGTGGTAATAACTCTCCTATACAGTATACCTAAGACCTACAGTACCCCCAGGACCTACAGTACCCTCATTATTCTTCCAGGTCATCGGAATGGGCGCCGGCCAACAATCTCGCATTCATTGCACCCGTTTGGCGGGCGAAAAAGCGGCAAACTGGTAAGCGAAAATGTTTTTATTCATTTTTGATCTATCAAACTCTCTTTGACGAAAATCAGTGCCTTGTAAAAATGGGGATTTTGGTGCAATTGTCGCCGCAACTCGCGCGCACCTTTTGCCAATATTCGATTGTTCGCCGATCGCGACATCCGTTCGCGCCGCCATCGTGAATTCGCGCGATCGTTTCGCACTCGGATTTTGCGTAGCATTTGACGCGGAATTTGGCTGCCACTGTCTGAAAGAAATAGAGTGTAAGAGAGTGTAGAGATTGAGGAGAGCGCAGAGAAAAAGTTTCAAAAACCTATATTTTGAAACGTGGATTTTTTGGCGCCAAAAAAAAACAATGGAGTCTTGCCACGTCAAGTCTAGTGTATCATTTTTGAACCAAAAATTGTTCACGTGATTATTATGAGGTCAAATGCGCTCTATTGACAACTACCGTACCTTTATACACGTCGATGAGCATTCATAATCATGAGCACATCTCATCCATCCATCCTCCTCACTTTCGCCATTCTCCTTTCCCGGTAGCCAGCATTGTTGATACTGATAGATATTGAGTCGGAAGTAGCCGCATCCCACTCTTCCATACACATCCACGTCACATCCAATCGGTACACATCCCGAATCCTCTTTACACATCGCCAATAGACATCGGCTCGTCTCGTTGACTAGAAAAATATGAGGTTTGGGAGAAAATGGATGAGAAATTCGTGATCTACGTGTAAAATTGACCTAGGAAATATCTCTCTTATCTTGACCATACTGCCAAGCTCACTCAACTGCCTGCGTGGCTAAGTGGTTAACGTGTGCGTCAGCCGAGTATGTCGCTCGTCGTGGGTTCGATACTCACAGAGCGCGAACTTTTTTTTTGAATTTTTTTTAATCGACACAGAACTTCATGATGAATTAGATGGTCGATAACTAACTCCATGAATTTCTCGAGTACGCAAGCACTGTGAAATACTGACCAGAAACCTGATATGCACTAAGAATTTTGAAATTTGAGATCTAGCGAACATTTGAGGTGTGAAACATCAAATCAAAGCTTGTTGCACATATATATCACGCCTAGCCCTCTTTTTACTGGTCTCAAATTTTTTGGTACTAGTTTTAAAGCTCAAATTCGTGTTCTACGCCTCAAATTACACCTAGGAACCTGTTTTCATAATTTTTGGAGATATGTCGTAAGATACGTTGTTCGGTCTGTAGGCACGGCCGTGTCTCACGAAAAAATGCACAAGGACTAGTAGAATACGAACTTCAAAACAAATTTTCTCACTGACCTTTTCCAAACATCAATAATCCGTAGACAACGGTTGAAATGCAAAGTAAAAGTAGGCAAACTTTTGACATTTTGTAATGTGTGGCTATTCACGGAGGCTTCTTCATCTGCGGCCAACAGGAAAACGAACAAAATGAGAAATGGGACAAAATCTGGAAAAATTCCGTCTTTTTTTCGTGCCGGAGAAGGGGAAAGACAAAAAAGGAGAACAAAAAAAAGGCCACGCCCACTTTAATTGTTCGTCGGTGCGACAAAGACGAAGACGACGAATATTTTGAGCGGTCATTTTAGTATAGTTCAAATGTATTTTTATATCGAATATGGAGAGGAGGAGGGGCTGATTTTTGGTGCCTTACTCGGTCATAGTTTAGATCTAAGTACTAATTCATAAATTTTTGGAATCAGCATAAAATTCTGGGTCAAATGATACCTATTTTCACAGTTTTATTTATTTTTTCGTTGAAGGAGCACACCACGCAGAAAAAAAAGGAAAATAAATCATTAAACGGCAAATTTCAAGCTTAAAATCAATGTTCAATATAAAAAATCACAAAACTGAGCTTTCAATGACATATTCATGTTAAAGGACACCTGTCACTCAGCCCAAATGGAGAATGAACGCTTATCATCAACCCCATGTCATTTTTCCGGTTCGAAATACCGCCTAATTTGTCACCCCACTCAAAATGGACTTTAAGTTTTTGCGTGGGGACGAGGAGAAGCAAGATAAAAAAACCAAAGAAACAAAAGTGTGCACTTTTGTGTGATTTTTTTGCAGTTATCTATTTTTGAGTGCAAAATGAGAGCAAATGGTGTGAATTTTTGGAATCAGCGTGAAATTTTGCGTCGAAAAAGGGTGCCTAAAATATGTCAATTCTGAAAATTTATGAAAAATATATCATTCAACGCAGAATTTTACACCAAACAAGGACGTCCAGCTGCCGCCTAATGAAACTCAAGTCTTCAAGAAGAAAATTGCGAAAAACGAAAATTTGCATCACTTTGTTGAACATAACTCTCGTTTTTGCCAACGTCAAGTGTCAAGACCTTGTTTCTCATGATCAACGTCAAATTTCACGTCGAATGATATACATTTCAACATTATTTTGAGAAACTTTATTTTTCAGTAAAGGGGTGTCTAAAAAGGGTGCCTAAAATATGTAAATTCTGAAAATTTATGAAAGTTATATCATTCGACGCAGAATTTTACACTGAACAAGATTATCTAATTCAATTTTCTTGAAACCTGAATTTTGAAGAGATATTTTTCTTTTTTCTATAAAACAAACATGCCCTTGAAGGAACCTAGCCTTCACGTCATCCAACGCAGAACTCATAGAAGATCAAACAAAAAATCTCAAACTCTTCTCTTAAATTTCCTCTTCCAGAAGCACCCGATGACGTCAAAGCGAAAATGAATGAGAAAAAAACGCAGAGAAGGGTTAAAAGATTATTATTTTTCCCCCCACTTCGAACATATTTCAATGAGCCCACTTGAGCTCCTCGCAGCGTCGCCTAAAAATAACATGTACCCAGAGGCGGAAAATGAGTCCGAAATTCAATCAAAAACCACTTTTCGAAATTATATACTTTTTTGTGTGTGTGTATGCGTATGTGTTTGTCCGAGAGAACTACATAAATAAACAAGAGAATGTGACCAAAAAATAATATGATAAATATGACAAAATCAATTCATTTTCTTCTCTTTTATTTATTATCAGTCGATGTAATAATGTGTGACATAATAAGAATAGGAAAAATGATAAATAATCAACAAAAAAAAAATGATTATTATAAGTCACGCCCATTTTCAACATGGTCTAGGAAAACCATGCGGCGTGGTTTGGTTTCTTGACGAAAACTAACCTTGAAAAACCCTTCCATTTTTGCACGTTACTCGTTTTGAGTCCAAATTCAGGTAAAATAGTGCAGATTTTCGTGATCAGCGTAAAATTCTGCGTCGAATGAGATACACCTTGACTACATTTTTACGGGTTTTATTTTTTGGTTAAAATTGAACATTAATGAAAAATACACTATTCGAAGCAGAATTTCACACTGAACGAGAATATGTAGTTCATTCCTGAAGATTTTTCCGTTTTCAATGAAAAAGTGTCGAACTGGCATTGTATAGCTTTTTTTTTAAACATATAACTCGATGTAGGTGCCCATTCATGTCGCAGGAACAAGTTTTTCATTATCACCATTAAATTTCCCATCAAACAAGTGCTTCAATTCCGAAAATTTAATGTTTCTCTGAAAAACAATGCGCCGCACAATTGCATGAGATTTTAATAAGCCACGCCTACTTCGCCAGGCCGCAGCCTGCACTATATGAAGCTCTGAAAGCTAATAGAGTTTACAGTTGAAGAACGACTATCCACCTCATGAGTCAATCAAGCCACGCCCCTTTTTCTGCGCCTCAAATTGCATTTTTCAGGTGGCTTCGACAACATCCCAAGATTCTATCACTTCCCTGGAAAAACGCTATAAAACGATCCGAAAAATCAAACGCCATCGATGTCTTGTGCAGTGGAGTATTGGGAAATGAAGTAGGTTCCACTCCGTATCCACTTTTTTTGCTGAGTAGCAACCTTCACATACTTTAGATCACAATGGATCAATGGCAACAAAACTTTAACGAGCCGGTCGATCCACTTCCTGAAGAGGAGCGTAAGAAATGGCTCAAACAACAGTCGGGAGTTGTGATGAGCTCCGACGCATTCCTCCCATTCCGCGATAATGTCGACTGCGCCAAACAATATGGTGTAAGCTATGTGGCACATCCGGGCGGTTCGGTGCGTGACGATGAGATCAAGGAGGCTTGCGATGAGCATGGCATCACACTTATTCATACAGGAATTCGACTTTTCCATCATTAAAATATATTTTGTCTATAAATATTTTCTCAATTTTTTTCGAGACGAGTTCGGAGTTCAAGAAAATTTATTTCTCTTTGAATTTAAATCACATAATATTTAGAAACTGCTTAAAACTTGACTAATACCCATACATAAGAAACTAGAATTGGTGCGATTTGGTGGTTGATTTAGGCTTTGGTGCGAATGTAGGCGATGAGGTCAACAACACGGTTTGAGTATCCATATTCATTGTCGTACCTGGAAATTTTTATATTATAATCACGTAGGAACCGAGACAGTTTGACATTTCATGGGGAAAACAAATTAAAAACCGGTTCGAAACACCAAGAAAACTTTTTGATCTTCAACCGATTAAACTGAGAAGACTAAAACTTTCAAAATATTGCCCTAGGGTGAATTTGTGAATTGAGGGAATTTAATTTCGCGAACTTTTGCTCAGAGATTACACTTTTGGTGCTTGAGAGCTTAAAAGTTTTTAGAGAATAATTCAATTTCAAAGAAAGCCACTCACCATGAGATAAGTTTTACAAAGTTGGGGTTCAACGAAATCGAAGCGTCCGCATCAAAGATACTCGAATGCGAGTCCGTAACGAAGTCCGACGAGACAACTTGATCCTCGGTGTAGCCCAAAATTCCCTTCAATGGTCCTTCGGCAGCTTCACGGATGACCTTCTTGATATCATCCAAACTGGCAGGTTTTTCGAGTCTTGCTGTCAAGTCGACAACCGAAACATCTGGAGTTGGAACGCGGAATGCCATGCCGGTGAGTTTTCCGTTGAGCTCCGGAATAACTTTTCCGACTGCTTTGGCAGCTCCAGTCGCAGCTGGGATGATGTTTTGCGCAGCTCCACGTCCATCACGCCACAATTTTCCGGATGGTCCATCGACGGTTTTTTGGGTAGCAGTTACAGCGTGAACTGTTGTCATGAGACCTTCGATGATACCTAAAAGAAGGTTGTGATTGAATGAAAAATTTTGAAGCCGTCAACTCACCAAATTTGTCATGGATAACTTTAGCCAATGGTGCCAAGCAATTAGTAGTGCATGAGGCATTCGAAATAACATTATCATTGGTGGCATCGTATTTCTCGTGATTGACACCAACAACAAACATCGGAGCATCAGCTGATGGTGCAGAGATGATAACCTTCTTTGCTCCACCCTTCAAATGTGCGGCAGCCTTGTCCTTGGTAGTGAAAACACCAGTGGATTCGACGATGTATTCAGCGCCAACTGATGACCATTGGATTTCAGCGGGATCTCTGTTGTTGAACACCTTGATGGTGTGAGCAGATTTTCCGTCCTTCTGTACGAACAATCCACCGTCTTTCACTTCAACAGTTCCCTTGAATCTTCCGTGTGTCGAGTCGTATTTGAACAAATAAACCATGTAATCGACAGTGATGAATGGATCATTCACAGCGACGACTTGAACGTTGTCTTTTTCGACAGCCGCACGAAGCACCAAGCGTCCAATTCTGCCGAAGCCATTGATACCAACAAGAGCCTTTGACATTTTTCTAGAAAACCTGTATGAGAAATCCTACAATTTTACCTCAAAATATAAATCCCGGATCAAACGGGATATCTCACTCCGACAAAACACAAAATGTAAAGACTATAATTTACTTATCTTGACAATGTAAAACCGTTTTGTTATTTAACATAAAAGAAACTACGTATTTTTATGGATGGGGTGCGTTGTTTATTCCTTTCCGAGGGCACGCTCTTGGGCTTCGATTTCCGAAATGCGTTTTTGATGACGTTCGAGAACCTGAAAATGAGTAAACTTCATATCAGTTTTTCGCGATTGATCGATTTTTTTTCTATCAAAAATTTAAAAAAAAATCCTCACCTTTTGGTGATTATCAAGTTGCGACTTGTGATGGTCAACCTCTTGTTGAATGTGCTCTCTAAGTTGTTTCAATTGCTCCTTTTGTTGTTTGTAGAAGAACTCGTCTTCACGAGCGGCTTCCATCTTTCCGAAAGAGCCTCCAGCATCGCGAATCGATCCTCCTGAACCACCACCACGTCCAGCACCATCTCCGGCTCCTCCGGAAAGAGATCGGGCAATCAATCCCGAGAATCTCGATGCATTTCTGCTAACACTAAGCATTTTCTGAAAAAAAAACCGATATGTTGTTGTTTTCAAAATTTAAAAAAATCGTTTTCACAAAAAAAACGAGAAATAGAGATGCAAATAAACATTACAACACGTATTTTTTCAAAATTGAACATTCTGAAACAAAAAAACTGCTTATATACTTTGGTGAAGCTTGAAAACTGGTTTGAAACTGAAAATGGGCGCTCCCGCGGCTTGTGCATTTGCCCGTAGGCTATTTTGTTTGCGTACACAGAAACAACAAACTACACGAGCAAAAATAAAACATTTTATTCAGTAGACGTTCTTTCTTTTCAACGGAGTTTGCAAAGGAAAAATCGGGTTTTTACGTTGTCAGTGGTGAAATTTAGGTGCAATTGGTGAAGAGGGAAGTAGAGAACATGGTGTGTATTCACAGTGAATGAAGAGATTTGGCCAAAAATAGGGTTTTCTCTGTTTTTTTTTCAACAAAATCGAAAAAATTCTGCAAATATTCATCTACGTCGAGTGAGTTTAGTATCTTGAAATAACTGTAATTGATACGAAAATCTTGATTCAAATTTTATTCTCTCAAAGCTGAGAAAATATAATTCTTAAATTTAAAACCACGAAATGATTATAATCAAAAACTTAAACAAAATATCTGAAAAGTTTATGTAAACTCGCGAAGCAAACTCTTAAAATCTTACTCTTTCATATATATATTTTTTGGCATCTAAATTTCATCCTCAAAATAACAGATTTTATCGAACTTCAATTTTCTCACCGCGTTTTCCCAACAAATTTGCTATTCACAACTTTAAATGCTAAGTGAAACTAATAATAAGTTCAAACTACCTCCAAAACATAACAATTATTTAAATTACGGTAAACATATCCAAATTTCTTACCACGAAATGAGAAGAAAAAGAACGAAAAACATGTGATATTGTCCGAGGCAGAGAGACGAAGTCATCGTTTTCTCGCAAAGACGCAGAGAAACAAACACAAAGAATAAATTTATAACTCATTTTCCACACAATTTCAGTATATTTTTGCACATTGCCAACAGTTTCAAATGGGACGCCGATTCGTCGGACATTATGGCGGAAAAGGACTCATCTATACGTGCAAAAAATGTGACACTTATTTGACGTCGCATGGTGAAATGACGAGTCCGAATTTTACTGGTGAGTGGTTTTTTGCCGGGAAACAGCTGTCAGTTCAATAAATATATAAAAGGAAAATTCTAACTCTAAAAATACTCGGAAAATCAAAAACACAAAAAAAAAAACGGAAAGATTGAATAAAAACTGCTGCTAAATGCAACTTTTTTCTTGTTTTTCTAATAATCGCTAATTTTAATAGTCAAATTAAATGTCAGAAAATGGCCAGAGCACCTAAAAGCTGCGCCAAATAAAATAACGAAAAGCTAGACTAGTAATTACTTCGCTTAATTGATTAAAAATCGCTGTGAATTTACAAAAATTTGAATTTTCCAGGTAGCACCGGTGCAGCGATGTTGTTTTTCAAAGTCTGGAACATTGAGCAGGGTCAAATGGAATCCAGAAGAATGACTACTGGCTTGCATATTGTCCGCGATGTCATGTGCATTGTTTGCAAGGTAATTCATGCCTAAATCCCGTACAGAAAACAGTGCCGTTTCTGTAGAGTCGTGTTGGTTGGATGTATGAAATGGCGAATGACCCGAGCCAAGAATATAAAGAGCGACAAGTGATTTTAGAATGTGGTTTGACTAATAAAAGAAACCCGTTGTTTGAAGATCCACTTGGAGAGGATGAAAAGTGAGTAGTTAAAATTCGAAACCTGAGTTTTTCTCAACAATCGAATTCTTCCTCCAAAACCCCTTAATTATATTTTCAGAGAAAAACGATATCTTCCGCAAATCCCTCATCTCGAACGTCCACGTCGAACTCGCCGCCGCGAAACTCAGGATTCTGGTAGCTCGAATCGATCCGGCTCGGAGAGCAATGACTCCTTCTCATCACTTTCCACAAATACCTCAGTTTAACGAGAAATGATACCTTTTAATAATGTCAAAATAGTAGTTCCATTTTAGCCCTTCAAAATCCCCATGTATAAATATGTATATTAATGTTACTCACCATGTAAAAATTGTATATTGCTGAAGACTCTTCTGATTTTTTTAAAATCGCCAGGTTTTGTACCTTGGAATACTTTCCCGTCTATTTTTCGAACTTGTAAAATTATTTCACATTTGTAGAAAAATGGGGATTCAGTTCTACAACAATCTTAGCGACGGTGGCAGTTATTATAACTGCGAGGGTTGTGGTGTGTATTTGTCGAACAAAACCGATATTTTGTCAACGAGTTTCACAGGTAGGATAGTTTTAAATGATAAAATCCGAAAACTGCGTAAAATACTCCTAAAAATTATATTATTTGTTTGAAGTTTTAATTGCGCAGTAAATACCGAATCTTACGACAAAGGTTCGCAATTAGCATTGAAGAGGTTTCTAATTGTGTATACTATGTATTCAGTAAAATTAATGAGATAATAATGACGAATTATATACAAAACGTTCTCTCTTAATTTCGTTGGATCCCAAATTTCAGCTGAAGCGAATTTTAAAGAAACTTCGCATTATTGAAATTCAAACCTTTTCAGGTGTTACTGGTCAAGCATATCTCTTCAAAAAAGTGGCCAACATAAAGGTGGGAAAATGTTGTCAAAGAGAAATGATGACCGGTATACATTACGTACGGGACGTTTTTTGTTTGAAATGCGAAAAGAAAGTTGGATGGATGTATGAATTGGCGATCCCTGAATCGGAACGGTATAAAGAAGGTTAGCTTTATTCTTAGCAAACATTGGTTTCAAGTTAATGGAGAATTTTCAGGCGCCGTGACGCTTGAGAAAAAGCTTATCAAAAAAGTGGAAGAGGATCCGCAGCGCACACGAAACGCAGACGATACCGCCGGTGGCGTACCAGCAAACAACAGTGGAGGCTTCATCCCCAGTAGTCGTTGGCAAACCTCATCTATGACGCACGCCCAACCACAGCAACATTTCGGATCTTTTGAATCGGTATAGTTGATCATGTATCGATGGACTAAAATTTAAGTTTGAAATTCCAGACTGAAACAGCGCAACGTACACGAAACGCAGGCGAGATCGTCGGCGGAGTAGAAGACAATAACGTTAGAGTCAATGTGGATGCGTTCATTTCTTCTAGCGGCTTTTTCAGTCGAGCCGAAGCACACCGCCATTACGGATTTTTGGAACCGGTATAGTTGAGCACGATGCATGTATCGATGGGCTCGAGTTTAAATTTCAAATTTCAGAATGAAACAGCTATATTCAGAAAAAAAAATTCGACTAAAAATGACTGAAGCTGAAATGAATGAAACCTCACAATACCTTTTCAAAATGTCAAAATCAATAAAAAATATGGATAATCAAAAATTCAATCTAAACATTGCTGAAAATCGGAACTACAGTAGTGTTCAAACTTCGTACAACATGAGTAAAAATTCGAACTTGACGAACACCAGTTGCATTCATCACTGTTCTACTGGATTTTTTAAATCTTTCATACAACTTTCTTACATTCCTACTCTATTTAATATTGTCAACGTCTTCTACAATCCAAATATTTTAAATTTATCATTAGTGAAAAATTCAATCCGAACTACTATTCCACAACACTTCCCTTTCACGATTTACTATTTTCAGTTCACGCCCGCACCTCGGTTTGACTTCAACATGCGCGCCGATTCTGACGAGGAAATGAGAGCTGTGATGAACGAGAGACCATTGGTTGAATCTCCAACTAATCTTGACGACCTCGATGAATGGACAGATTACGGAGGAGGCGTGGTACGACGAATCGAGGGAGTGAGATCGTTTTCTCTATTTCCGAGCACGAGCAACAATCACAATGAAAGAGAGGGAGGAGCTTGGGAAGATCTACAACGAAGTCTTGCAGAACTGACCAGTCCATCCAACCGCATATTGATCCGAAGAACAAGACGAGAAGGTCAACCGGATCAACTAGAAGTCGAAGAAATACAAGAGCAACCGATGAGAGAGCCACAAGCACCAATGCCGTTGGTGGAAAGAGACTCGGACGACGGTGGCACGACTGAAGATGGAGATGAAGAGTGGTAAGAGATCAGGCACAGGGAAAAAAAAAAGTATTTTTTCTTCAGAAAAAATTAGTTACGGAATTTCCCAAAATAAAAACATGTTTCTGCAAAAATGGGAGGAGTTTGTCTTGTCTGAAAATGGCAATGGTCCGCACACTAAATATGCGCTCTTGCCGCACAGTTTTCGGGAGAATATTTTTAAAAATTTTAAAATATTTCATGATATTATTGGCTAAATATTCACAAACTCGTTGATTTGGTGTGGAAAATGAAGAATATATTCCGATTTATAACCAATACACTGATATCTTTCTCCAAAACTGTTCAGATTACACGTCAATTTTGAATTTCGCGCAATTGTGTGCAAACACCGCCTTAAAAAACCGTGGTAAAAAAAAAGTTACTTTTTTTTTGCCTGTGTCAGGCTCAACGATTTAAAAAAATTCAATTACATAAAAATGCGAACTGATGGTAATTTGAAAATTACTATAAAAAACCTTAGAGTTTTTTTCAAAACTAGGACGCCAAAGTTTTCGAATTTACTGTTATAAAAACCTAATAATTTCAGAGAAAAATTATCTTCACCAAGTGCCTCATCCCCAACGTCCACACCGAATTCGCCGCTGCGAATCTCAGGACTCTGTCAGTCCCGGCTCGGAGAGCAACGTATCTCTCATCACTTTCAACGAATATCTCAGTGCAACGAATAGTAATATTATAATACCGTTTTATTTTAACACAAATAGTAGAGTTCTATGTTATCTATTATTTATTTTTAAATTACTCATCATGTAAAAATTTTATATTGCTAAGGTTTTTTGTTTTTTCAACTTATCTGGTTTTATACCTTGAAATACCTATAGTCTGTTCTTTTTGAACAGGTAAAAATTAACTAATTTGCAGGAAATATGGGCATTAAGTTTTACAACAATATTAGCGACGGTGGCAGTCATTATAACTGCGAGAGCTGCGGTGTGTATTTGACGAACAAAAAAGAGATTATGTCAACGAATTTCACAGGTAGGGTAGTTTCTAATAATAAATTCGTAAAACTCTGCGTAAAATAGAAGTATATATCATAAATTATATTATTTTTTAAATGCACAGTTAATACCAAAACTCACGACAAGGATCTGAATTAGTGAAGTCAAATCTAACATGTTTGTGGTTATCGATTTTTTTAAACCAGAAGTTATTTTCGTAAATTTCAATGTTTTGTGTGTGGATGAATACAGCAAAATACAACACGACACCAAAAACGACTACAAATTTACTTAATTTTGAAAATTATCTACTTCGCGTGGAGAATTCAAGTTGTACAAAATGAACACGTTTTCTTCCTAATTCTTCATTTTCAGGTGTTACTGGTCAAGCGTATCTCTTCAAAAGAGTGGTTAACATAAAGGTGGGAAAATGTTGCCAACGAGAAATGATGAGCGGTTCACATTACGTGCGGGACGTTTTTTGTTTAAAATGCGAAAAGAAAATCGGATGGATGTATGAATTGGCGATTCCTGAATCGGAACGGTATAAAGAAGGTTGGCTTCATTCTTGGAAAAGTTGATTTCAAATTACTCGAAAATTTCAGGCGCCGTAACGCTTGAGAAAAAGCTGATCAAAAAAATGGAGAATCCGTTTGAAGAGAATACGCCACGCACACGCGCACAATACATCATTCCCAGCGCAGAAAACATCGCCGAATCCTTCAATGAGAGGTTGTTTTCTGGCGCCTCGATTTTTCCTCACAGTCTTCTCAATCGGTCATCTGTGTCGGTCGGCGAAAGACACTTTGGGCCTTTTGAACCACTGGTACAGTCTTTAATAAGCGCAATGATAACCTATGTAAATGGGACTTTTTTGCAGACATCGCAAGCCAGCAATCGATTCAGAATTGCGCCACGTCGTGTTGAAGAGAATCCACGTAATTCGGAAGATAACTCATTTTTCGGTGAGACTTCTGATTTGGTAAGTATTTCACTACTTCGGTGACCCAGAAACTCAATAATTTTAACTTTTGAATTCAATTTAAATCAAGATTAGTGTATCTCAAGTGCTTTCTTACTCTGAAATATCTTATTCGCTACCAACAAATATTCAAAAAATCAATAAGTACTAGCTTCTAAAAAATTGGATCTATTTAATCTAATTGAGTATTTTTAACCCTCGTACAACGACCAACAATTCCAATCTGATAGAAATAAGTGAAGCGACCTATAAAACCGTTTTAAAGTATTTTCAGAACCCTTTTTCGTACATAATTCGATGCTTGTCGAGAAAGATAAAGTTGAAATTTCTTTATTAGTTTAGGAGATGCTTCAAATCAGATTTCAATGGCTTCTGGTATCCAAATAATTTCGATTTATTAATAGAGCTTTTCAATAAAACTAAAGCCAATATCAACTAATATTCGCAAGTTCTTCTTTTAATAAACAACTTCCCATTTCCAGTTCACCCGTTTCCATGCACCTCGTCGCCTAGACGCCGCCAACATGCCCGTCGATTTTCAGGAGGAAATGCAAGCCGCGATGAACGAGCTTGCACCACATATAGTCGAAAACGACAACCCAACAACAAGATGGGCAGCAGATAGAGATCGACGACTACGACGACGACGAGAGGAAGCTTCCGAACATTCCTCGAGCGACAACACGACAAGAAGACGGAGAATTCGAGAACTAGAACGAGAATTGGAGGTACTGGACGAGGGTTTCGATCCGAGAGGCATACAAGATGAACTTCGGGTTAGACGAGAAATCGAAGCAATGCATGCGCAAATGCTAAGAGAGCAACGTGCAGCGACGTCGTCCGTGGAACAAAACGCAGGCGACAGTGGTACGGCAGAAGAGGGAGGTGGAGATTGGTGAGAGACGCAGAGGAGATATCTTTCAATGTTTATAGCTTTAACCCAAATCATAATCTTACTCACAATTATTTTTCTTGTCTGTTGATGACGTGGATATTTATTTATAAATTCATATTTTGACCTTTTTTCCTCATTTCGATTTTGTTCCGTTTCTCAAATCGGAATTTGATTATTTCTCGAAAAATTTCAGATTTTCAACAACAAATTTGCAGATGACTATTCTACCAACTGTTTCCAAGAAAAAAAGGTAGATTTTCCAAGTTATTTCCTATATAAAAAATCTGGAAATTTTTTTGCAGTGTGCCAAGGAAGATTCGGAAATCGCCAAGGCCTGATAGAGAAACGGCAGCAGGTTCTTTAAAACGAGGTAAAATGTTTGTGAGGATGTAGAGCTATTGGGAGGTTGAACAAGCCAACTGACCTTCATCGAGTGTATTCATATTGTCGTTTCTGATACATTTCAAGCCTGTTTCAAGTTATTCTGAGCCGGTGTAGTGTTTTTCAGGCGATTTAATGTTTTTAGTGCAATTCTGGACAGTCAGAGTGATTTTTAGGCAGGTTCTAAAACACAAGGCTTGTTTCAACTTTTAAAGGCTTTCTATCGTGTACTTTACGCTGATTTATAATGTTTGAAGATATTTCAGAATGGTTTTGAGTTTTACCTCATATTTAAAAATATGACAACCGGTTTATAGAAACGAGGCAACAATTTTTGTAAAAGCTTAATGACCTGAATTAAGGCTCGTCAAGCTTGTTAAGATATCTGAAGCGTGGCCTAGTATACCAGAAAATCCCTGTATTCATATTCATTCAATACTTTTTCTAGATAATGATGAATCGTCTTAAATATGACTTGAAACTATTCTGAGAAGGCGATATTTAGTTACCGTTCTTTCAGTTCTAAACCTAATCCACAATTTTCAGCCGCTCACTCATCAACTCGCGCAGAACCAGCCCTCAAAAAATCGACATCTGGCGATTCTGGCGCGTCAACTTCTGCCGCAGCCTCTGGCGGCATTCTCAATTCTGATGATGAATACGAAGAAATGGAGGAGGTTTCAAATGATCGTATTGAAGAGGAATTCGCGGAACGATTGGCGGCGCGTGGTTTGGTGATAAAAGAAATGATTGGAGATGGTGCATGTATGTTCAGAGCGATTGGTGAGTTCTTTAGTGTTGAAAACCGGATTCTGTAGTTTACGTGGATCATTTTGAGCCCATTCCGACCAAAATTGGTCATGCATTGGAAAAATATCAAGATTTATCCTTAACTCACACAATTTACGTTTCATTGTGCACCGAAATACGTTATGTTTTGTCTAATGCTGGTGGATTTTCCATACCTTCAAAATACAACTCCGAATGATCGACAACCATTATCAAACATTTCGGAATGCGCAAAGTGTGATTTGCTAAAGTTTTGGTGCACAAGTTCTGAATTTTACGTCAAAATATCACATGTTCCATTGAAATATTGTCAGCATAAAATTTTCCAGTTCATGAATCAGCTCAAAATACCTCCAGCTAATAAATCGAAAAATCTGCTGGTTCTTAAAAATTTTCTGCCTCTAAAAATGTTTTTCATTTCAGCCGAACAAGTTTATGGCGATCAAGAAATGCACCATCAAATCCGCCGCCTTTGCATGGATTACATGTCCAGAAATCGCGATTACTTTCACGATTTCATCACCGAAGATTTCGACCAATACATTGAACGGAAACGTGAAGACACCGTACACGGAAATCATTTGGAACTTCAGGCGATCTCCGAACTCTTCGCTCGCCCTGTCGAAGTATATCAGTATAGTGATGGTGGGCAAAATATGACATAAAATGGGCAGGGTGATATAACCTGTTTGTTCTGTTGCAGAACCCATCAATATTTTGTTACCACGAGGAGCCGGAACCGGAGGTCAGGATGAGGCCGGCCCGTCGACTCGCCATCCAACACATTCCCAATCTCAACAACAGCTTCATCCAAACGCTCCGATACGCCTTAGTTACCATGGCGGTGTTCACTATAACGCCATTTTAGACCCGAATACACCGACGATTGGTGTTGGTCTTGGCTTGCCGGGAATGAGCCCGAAGGGAGCGGAAAAGGCGTTGGTGACATCGGCGATAGCGAGCTCTGAAAGAGAGCACATAGAGGAGACTATGTTGAAGGATAAGCTCGATATGACGGATTGGCAGAGAACACAGGCGGATATTGAAGAACAGGTGAGAGATTCTGGAGATTTCGAAATAAATGTAGTTTGCTGGAGAATCATGAAGTATGTTAATAAAATTCTGGAGAATTTTTCTGGAAATCCACAGACATTTCTGAATCTTCTGAAGATTGTGATAAAGTTCACAAGATTCTGAAACGTTTCCGAAAGCTTTTAAAAGAACCTTTGTAGTATTCAAACTTTTCAAGGATGATGTTTATTTTCTAGAAACTTATGAAGCTTTTGGGATGCTTCCAGAGTTCGTGGCAGAATTTCTACCTATTTTTTAAAATTCAACAAGTGCGATCTGAATGGTCAGTGTAACACTCTCCCCTTTCCCCTTCCTCCTCCTAATGTTCTTATCATGGCCATTCAACGCTCGCCTCCAATCTGCTCGCATGGCCGAGTGGGTAAGGCGCGCGCCTATCGTCCAAGCCTTGTTTTGTTGAGAGTTCGATCCCCACACAAAACATTTCCCCTTATATCCTGTATGTGCACTTTTCGAGGAAAATGTAACACTTTAGAAATGCTTTTCTTGTCAAAAAAATGTGTCACACAACAGTTCTGAAAAAACAAAATGGGGGACCCTTATGAACAAAGTTTTTTTGAAAACTTTTTTGAAAGTATGACTTATATACATCAATCGACGCGGAATTTTATGGCGAATAAGAAGGTAGTAATGAGAAAATATGAAAATTAGAAATGTCAAAGAAAGCCATGAAAAACTTTATTCGAAAAAGAGCTGAATTGCGTAGTTTTGGCTCAAAACTGAACTTATTTACATCAATATTCCGCGAAGAGGTTCGAGCGAAGCTCCACCCGTGCCGAAGGCACCCCAAACTGGGGCTCGACGAGCTCTAGTCAGATCATTCTGAAAAGTTATAGCATTTTCTCTGGAGTTTCTCGTAATACGCCGAAATTTCAAAAGCATTTGTGAGAAATTGAGAACGTGTGAAATAATTTTGGCTTTTCTGAAATGATCTAAAGTCATTTTTAAAAACCTAGAAGTAGTGGTGAACATCCCGAAGCTTCAACAGGGAAATTTCAAAGTTTGGAGAAAAATCCGGATCTTCTGGAGCATTTATAGCAAAAAGAGTTCTAAATTTTCTGAAAAATAATTATTTCGAAGGTCTTAAATCGAGTTCGGAGATACCTACTGGGAATGTCCAGAAGCTTCGTAGATGATTCTGAGAGTCTAGACCAATACTAAACCTCCTGAAAGGTCATCAAAAAAATTATGACAGGTCTAACAACTTGTAAAATGTTATTTTCAGGGTTTCCGAGGTATCCGAATGAAAAATCTCTTTGCAACACGGAAAATTCTGTATTATCCCTCAATACTTCCAATTTTGCAGATTACCCGCGATTCGTATCTCTCATACTTGCGCGATCTAGACAAAAACAAAAAGTCGCCAACTGCCACCAAGAAGTCACCAACACCATCACCAATCAAAACCTGCGACGACACTCCGACTACTTCTAATCAGGCTGGACTCTATGAAGAACTTTTGGCCGCGCAAAGCATAGGTACAGTGTTATTTCTCGTAATTATAAGTGTAATCTAAATTTTTTTTTCAATTGTAGATTGGGATGAAGATGTGACAATGGCGCAGGCGCTTCTTCTCAGCCAACAAGAATATCTTTCAACTCCGGGACCGTCAACTTCTTCTCATCAGAAATAAAAATCATAAGCTGAAGCTTAATTCTATGTTATACTAGTAATAATACGTTTGGTTTTTTATGTACAGTTCAATAAATGTTGACATGTTTTAATTTTGGGTTTCGAGAACAAAGTCAGAAAAAAAGAGAAAGATCTCGATCAAGGCAGGATACAATTTTCTGCACCTCAGGCAGAAAAGTTTTCCAATTTTGAGTACAAAAAAAAAAAAGTTTTCGATCACGGCAGGATTCGAACCTACAATCTTCTGCTCCGTAGGCAGACGCGTTATCCATTGCGCCACGCGACCACATGGCATTGCATGTGTTGTATTGCCAATATATTATTGAGAGATAGGGAGAGGAGGAATTTTTTTCTTCTCGTTAGGTCAGAAGAGAAAGATAGTGCGTTGAGGAGAAGAGAGTACAGGTTGTTAGAGAAATGAGAGATAAGAGACGCGGGTTGTTAGAGGGAAGAAAATCTTTTTAAAAACTTCATTTCGTAGGCAAAAAAAGGAATTTTCAACAACAAATGTTTCCACGCTGACAACTCTTGCCGCCACCACATTTGCCACCAACACACGCACCAAATGGAAGTTCACCATTGGTGCAAACGGTTGGTGGACAACAGAAACCGGTTTGGCGATTGCATTGGAATCCGAGGGGACATGAACCGCCCGGGACGCAGGTACCGTAAGATTGACCGAATTGACACTCACAACAGTAATTAGAAGAGACGCAGACACCAACAGCGCATTGTCCAAGAGAAGTACACGAAGCGAGCGCGGCAAGACCGCCGCAAGTGGCTGAAAAATCGGAAATTCGTGAGATTTGGTGTCTGGTCCGCAAAGTGTGGCGGTGGTTGCGGACTAGGTTTCAAATCTAACGACAATCTCTCTAATTTTGCTGAAATTAAAGTCAACGGCGGAAATTTTAAGCATTTGTCGTATGATTCGGTGTTTGGTCCGCAAAGTGTTGTTACCACAATTTGCTTAACTTTGCGTTGACTCACTATTCCATTCTTGTCCTGTTTGCGTACAACACAATCCACCGGTGCAAACCTGCCCCGTCGCACACTGCGCCTTTAAAGTGCACCGTACTTCGGACGACTGTCCCGATGGACATATCCCAAATCGGGATACTGTAGAAGGTACTGTAGTGGCTCTAGATGGTGGCGTAGTGCAACAAACACCCTGGATACACGTGGCTGACGTGGAAGAGGAATATGGTGTGCATTGATAGTCTGCCACGCATGCCACGTTTAAAGAGACACCGCCATTTGGACAGGTTTGAAGATTCGATGGACATTCTGAAACTTTTCGTGCTGAAACTGAACTTGGTGTCTCACTCACCATTGGTGGAATAGTATTGATTTGGCGAGACACCACAGAGAAAAAGTTGGGCGGCGCAGAGGTCGAAGAACAGTTGTAGTAATAAAAATATAGACATGTTAAAACACGATTTTTGGCGCCAAAAAACGAAATGAAATTCGGATTGTGTTTGAACAGCTTTTTCGATTGGTTGTTTGATTTTCGAAATAATAATAATGATGTGGTACGAAAACAAGTTTGGAAATTGTGAAACTTGTTCAATTTATGGGTGCACCGGGAATGCGTCAAGGGATAGTTGCGGACGCATTTGTGGTGCAAGGCGTTGGAAGTTGAAACATGGATTCTATGTGGTACGAAAAGAAGTTTTAAGAATGGAAATTGAGACGCCCCAGATGCATGGGTGCACCAGAAATGCGCCAAGTGAGGTTTGCTGACGCATTTTGTGTTGGTTTTGATAGCTACATGGCAGTGGACAGCTAAAACGTGGATTTTTTGGCGTCAAAATTACAATTTTTTATTTTTTTCAGTTCATGTTAATGGATGTACCCGAAATGCGTCAAGGAATGTTCCCGATTTGGAGAACTCATCCAATTCACAGATTATATTGATGGATGCACCAGAAATACGTCAAGGGATGCTTATTGGCGCACTTTCCGTTGATTTTGATTTCTACGTGGCGGTGAACACCTAAAACGTGTATCTTTGATGTCATAATTTCAATGTTTTGGAACTTTGACTCAACAGGTTGGCCAACATTAATGAGTGCACCAGATATGCGTCAAGGGACGGTTACTGGCGTATTTGTGGTGCAAGATGAATACATTGTTCTGGTTGTGACCGAAAATGTGGATTTTGTGACAACAATCTTCGATTTTTAGATTACACCTGTTCCTGGATGCACCTGAAATGCGCTAAGGTAGGCGAGCTGGCGCATTTGTGGTGCATATCGCATTTTGTTTTGTAGTTTGGTCTGCTGTTGTTTACATTTTTGAACTTCAGGTAGCTAATTTTCCTAAATGCACCTGAAATGGGTCAAGAGATGCCTGCTGGCGCTTTTGTGGTGCCTGGCGCATTTTTTGATGTACAATACTCTTTTGCTTGCGAAAAATCTTCAAATTCCCCATTTTCAGACGATATCTCATAATTCAAACACCATTTTTCAATTTTCCAAAGATCCAACCCAAAATTGTTATTGTTATGGGCAATTTTAGAATCCT